>OX457030.1:13754575-13787075 GCA_949752745.1 Protula sp. h YS-2021 | reverse complement strand
AGCAATTGATGAAGGGATGGTACCATGGTAACAATTTTTGAAGGTGTGGTACCATGCTAGTAATTGATCAAGGGATGGTACCATGGTAACAACTGATGAAAGGGCGGTACCATGGTAACAACTGATGAAGGAATGGTGCCATGGTAACAATTGATGAAGGAATGGTACCATATTAGCAATTGATGAAGGGGTGGTACCATGGTAACAACTGATGAAGGAATGGTGCCATGGTAACAACTGATGAAGGAATGGTATCACATTAGCAATTGATGAAGGGATGTAACCATGGTAACTGATGGAAAAATGGTGCGATGGTAACAACTGATGGAGGAATGGAATCATATTAATAATTGATGGGACCGTGGTAACAACTGATGGAAGAGATTTAAAACCTTCAAATGACTTTTGCGGACATATTCAAAATGTCTTTGCGTGCAACTAGGTGAAATAAAAGGACGCCTTGGAGACGAGCAAAGCCAAATTAATTAGTAACAAGACACATTAGATCCGGCGTTTCAGACTAAACCAATCCTATGGCTTACTAAGCAAATTGCCACATGTTCACCGTATGCTGAACATAAAAAAGATATGAATGCAAATCGTGATGGAGATATCATTGCTTTGTGAAAAAATATTTTCAATTTTACACGTTATTTGAATAACACTTTCTTGATGCTTTCAGCTGAATCTATGGGCTTTTCGTTTAATTTGCCAATCTCTATATTCATATTTGAGCTATTTTGATCATGAATGGTCAGAGGCCACAGAACAGAAAAGGTTTTTGAGAAACAACAATGTTTGAAAGACACATTTAAGTTTGAAAAAAATGGTATTCAGTAAAGTAGAACCTCGAAAATAAAACTACCCATCTTCTTTTTGTGAGGTTCTTCTACAAAAGAACTCAATTTTGGGTTGTTTCGGAAAAAGGTGTATTTTCGGACGTCTGTCCGATTTGTCTGGTGGTCCAATCGCATTGTTTCACAGTATTCAGTAGTTTTTCCTCTAAGCAAGGGGAGATTTTCTGGCTCAAGTTGATGAAGTATTGTGATGGTTTTTGTGTTTTTGTTGCTATCCTAAAAAGAATGATGTACTTTACGAATTACTTGGAAAATCTGTTGTTGGATTACTTTTTAAATGAGCTAAGGTTAAAAGATATTTTGACTTTTAATACTACTATACATCGACAAAAAAATAATTACAGTGGTGCAAAAAACACGTTGAATTAATAACCTGTTTAGATGAACTAAAGCGACTGGTGCACAAAAACATTACTGTGCCATAATGCGTTATATTTAGCAGACAAAGAAATAACTAATCCACCATTTGTAGCCGCATAATTGCTGTGTTGGAAATATATAACTAGATGACCGTGTATATGAAGACCTATTATTGATTTTGTTTTAAATTGCAATTAAGTAACACCTAATAATTATTCATTAGAAGATGAACGGGATAATTCTTGCGTGTATGTTATCTTAATTGACAACTTGGTGAATGCGAATACAAAAATAAACACCTGCTTACGTGAATTGACGTACACTGTATGTGCTTTGGTATTTTTAAACAATTGTATGTTATTTCTTATGATAGTTGTTTTTCTTCAAAGCTTTGAAACACTTATTAACACGTATATATTATTAATCGATACAATCACAACATTGTCTTTCTTTCAGAGGAAAGACGCGTGAGGTTTTTGTTTTGTTATTTTCAGTCTGTGATTAATAGCACACAACAACCGAGGCATACCACATACCATAACAGTCACACCTGCTTTCTTTAACATATTGGATATTTTAAAATCTCAATTAATTATGTCGCACTTCAGCTCGATATTTTGGCATATGCTCAATGTTTTCCATTTTCCCCTGCATTTTAAGCCAATAATCAAACCACGTTTTATTTATAAAAACTTCTCAACCTGCAAAAACATTGACATTATAACGATACATACACATTTTAATGTTTAGTGTAAAGTACCTAAAGTTGAGTAAACAATTAACAGGTTTTAACTTTCGTTAGCACGCTTTATTACTTAAGCAATGCAGTTGGAAGTGATCTTTCTGGTTGCTCTATGCACCAGAATGGTATTGGGAAAGCAGCCCAACATTGTATTTATTCTGGCAGATGATTATGGATGGAATGACATCGGATATCACGATTCCAACATTAAAACGCCAACCCTCGACAAGCTTGCTGCAGGTGCTTGATATGTTTCAATTCGAATATTAAATAAATGATTAGACTTTATTCGTTTAAATTTAAAAGTAATTATATTAATTAACTAATTAAAATATAAGTTAGAATTCTGTGGCGTATACACAAAACCCCGGAAAAACCAATCATACTGCTCTGTGATCCCTTCAAATGCGAATGACAAAAAGAAAGCCGTTACTAAAAAAAGCTTAAATTTGACTATAGTGTAAAGAAAATGTGCATTGTTTTGGCTAGTTAGTTCATAAACCTTCCACAGATTAAAAACCAATAACAAAACACAGCCTAGTAAAGATCCATGAAATGATGTAACAATTTTTTTATCTTGGCGCTGTATTCTTTTTGTCCATTATAATTTTCTCACACTGGAAAGTCATGTTTAGGTGTTGTTCTTTGGTTTTTGTAAATAACATTGGGATATCTAAACGTCATATCGTGTTTGTTTATGGAGAAACTTTGTCGTTTGGGTCGTAAATATAAAGATTAACACAATGTTATGAGAAAAGCATTTTCCTGTTTCCATTTCTCTACCTAATCGCATGAATTCATTTTATTTCCGACACAGACTGCATACTAACAAGTATAATGTTTTAGCATGTGTTGTCTTTGTAGTAAAAAGATTATGCGTAAGCTCCTTAGTATAAAATGCAAGCTTATCAGTTAATGGTACACGGAAACAGGTGATCTCGCGGTGGGTGATTTGGCAACGGTTGATCGCCGGTGGTTTTTCTTGCCGGTGGGTGAATTGCCGGTCTAGAGTATTCACCGGCAATTCACCTGCCGGCAAATACCCTAGACCGGCAACTCACCTGCCGGAAATTCACCCACCGGCAACTCACTTCTAAAGGCAAAAGACCACCGGCAAATCACACACTGGGAGATCCCGAAATCCATGCTACACAGATAAATACGTTACGCTAAATCTATTTCTACAGTGCTATTATTACAGGAGGAATAAAGCTAGAAAGTCATTATGTGCAACCCGTGTGTACGCCAACTCGAAGCGCATTGCTTTCTGGTAGAATGCCTGTAAGTAGAAGAAACAGTTGTAATTGCACACGGTTATCCATTTCTGAGTAACAATATCCAACAGAGCAGCGGAAATAAGAAAATAGGTGCTTGCATTTTATAAAGATACTTTAATATATTGCATTTATGTAAACGATATACATTTTTGTTTATTAGGAATTTTGATATGTGTCATTGCTTAGTTGTACAATACTCAAAAGATTTAAAACTTATAAATTTGTAAAGAGTAACAGATTTTCGATGTTAATTTGATATCTAACCCCATGGACTATTTTTAGACTTTCTAAATACAAGGTACTATATACAATCCATACTGAAAATTGAAAAAGACTTAGATTTAGTTGAAACTTACTCTTCTCTTAAACTGATATTGCAGTTATAATGAAAATGAATTCTGTCATATTAGATCCACACAGGTATGCACAGAAAACTACGTACAACCGAACCTCTGTGTCACCCACTGCAGGACAAATTTCTACCCGAGAAGCTTAGAGAGTTGGGGTATGCTACACATGTGGTCGGTAAATGGCACATCGGCTTTTATAAGGAACAATGCACTCCAGTTCATAGAGGATTTGACACATTTTTTGGTATGTACTTGACCCTATTTCAAAAACGATCTATAAAATGAACAATGAGAAAACACTTTGTAGACGAAATAATAAACAAATCACTTCACAAATATGACCACCTGCCAAATGGGATCACATCACAAATATGACCACCTCACAAAAGGAAACACCTCACAAATATAACCACCTCACAAATGGAATAACCTCACAAATATGACTACTCGTCAATAGTTCAGTTCAAAGTACCTTTCATGGTGAACAATTCCATGTTGCAACAGAATGAGGGACACATCTGTTCTAACTTTGAAACTAATTTGTAGCATTATAAGTGTATCGTCCTCGTTTTACACCAGTAGCACAAAAATTGCTCATCGTTTATCTCTTACTTTTGATCATTTTTGTACACTTAATCGCCTTATTTCCACCATGGAATTCGAAGGACGTCGAAAACAATTGTTGAAACGAAAGTGTCTTATTCAGCATTATAAAATCCAACAAGCAAAGAATTTCACTATGACAGGAAGTTTGAATAAAGCCAACAGAGAATAGAAGTTGTATCATAATTAACTGTTTTGATGCCTCTGGTTCTATAAAATGACTTATAAAACATTACCTTTTGCACCTTTACATACATTGTTTAGGGTTTTTCAGTGGAGAAGAAACATATTTTACCCATTTACGAGAAGGCTACTTAGATTTTTCGTCTCAAACGTCAAGTACACAACTCAAGGCTGAGACGAACTATACTGGAATATACTCAACGCATATTTTTGCAGAGAAAGCTCAAGATATTATTGCCAAGCATAAAAGAGCTACTCCAAATAAGGTATGAAGCAATATAACGTTACAGTGATTCTGAATATAATAGATTTTATTAAGTAACTAAAATTGTAATATAGTTTAAAATGAGCTATTAACCCACAAATTAGTCTTCGAAGGGTTTTTTGATAATCCTGACACGGTTGTGGTTTTGTTTTCATTTCTTGACTTCTTGTAGTATTATAATGTTTTATGAATTACATATCAATATACCTTTCTGTCACTCAGTAAATATTTTATAACGACGCAGTACACAGAGAACACGACTCTGCATATGTATTCGCCACACATACTTAAAAATTTCCTATGTACGCGTATCAGCAATCTTGAAAAAGTAATAGGGGTGATGTTGTTGCAGCCCTTGTTCCTGTACCTCCCTTTTCAAGCCGTTCATCTACCAAACGAAGTGCCAATACAATATGAAAACAAATACAGAAATTTCCTTTATACACCTAGGAGGAAATATGCAGGTGACTTTTTTCTGTTTTATTGCGATGTCAGCTTCATAATAAAAGGGATGCAATCATTGTGCATGATCCTTTTTATAAAATATGTATTTATTCTAATAAATATGTATATTTATTAGAATAAATATAGAATGTGGAAAAAAACAGTTCTCTACATGAGGGAACTGTGCCAAAGATTTTCTGCAATAGAAAACTGAATGAAAATTTAACGCTGAATGAAACAGAAGATCGAGAAATGCAATGAATTGAAACTTAACTGTAATTTGTTATTCCTGAACATTCAAAATCAGTAAATTACACACGCAATTTCTTCAGTAATCGCAATAATCTTTTCATTGCAGGCAAGAAAGCAACAGTAGTTAGGAATATAGATATAAACACTATTACATACTTATATGCATTGATCAGTTGGTTCGCTTTATCTTGAGGGTGGGCTATCGCGTCATTTCTACGAAACACTGTGATATTAAGTGGTTTTTCACCCACATCAGCATTGGGTCTTTTTTCATCTGGCCGTAGTTCAGTAGCTTTACTGACGTGTTGTTTCGTAGACACGTTGTAGAAATACCTATCAAAGAAAGTATATTTCAGAGGCAAAATTTTACCGGCGTTTGAAACCCAAGGCCTCCAGTTGCCACCGTGTAATTTTGGATTGCTCCTTGGGTCCTTCTCCGGCCATTTTATGTTCAGCGTCTGCCGTTGGTAATGGTGTAGTTTCCTTAACAAACTAGTAACAATGGCCTTGTTGGTGCTTGAAGGATCGTGTTCTTCATGAGGATCATTCGCAATGTCGAAAAGCCATACATTTTTATCTTTGGGTACTTTTATTTCACGATGAAGTGTCTCTGTGGCATTTGCTAAGGGCCGAATATGCCACTGTGAACCACCTGAAGTAAAACAAAATTAAACATACATTACTGTGTCAGAACTTCAATGACGTAATAGGTTTCTTATTGATTTCCTCAAGCTTCGCCTGTAACCTAATTAGACGTTATATTAATTTATGCAAATCATACATGCATATTGTTTATAAAAAAGTGTTCCACACAAATTCTTATCCACTGACAGCTTAGATGCCTCCGGTATGAGGTTACATTTAATACGGGTTCAGTTTGCTCCTATTCAAGGCACACTGATGCACTGGGTATTCTAAAAACCCCCTTCCTGATCCAACTTGCGAGGGTAGGGCGACAGTATTGATTTAATTTGATATTTCTGCCTGAAATTAAATTAAAAGTCTCTTCCCTAACTAGGCTAGGTTGTTGCTAGGCAACTCGACTATATATTGCCATGTGTCAAATTTACTACTCATTAAGCATTTTAATCGATCAACACAACAGAGTACATGGAATTTTAGATACATATTATATAAACCTGCATGTCCTGTGAGAAGTTTCCAATTATACACTTGTATAGCTGCGGTTATTCTCGTATCAAAAATATCGCTAACACTACTCTTTCCGTGCGGAGGAAGAGTGATGTCAATGTCATTTAATAGTTCCTGTCTCTTAGAAGGTTTCCAGTTTCTGTAAATTCAAAGATGAATAGCAACACTTCGCGTCAGATTTGGCCTAATATGTTATCGTTGCAGTTTAAATATATTACCTTGTAGTTTAATATGTTATCGTAGTTTAAACCATGGAAAAACATTCCCGTAAAGTACACATGAAATATTATGTTGATGTCAAAAGACTATTCACCTTAAGGTATCCCATTGATCAATGCCATCGATATCCATACCATCTGTCCGTCCCGCGGATGCGTGCACAAAGGTAGGGAACCAGTCAGTTATGTGGAATAAATCCCTGTGAGCTGTTCTGGTGTTATATAGGAGCAAACTGTAAACAAACGCGTTTACTCTAATGCCACCTTCGAACCATGTTTCTTTGAAGCCTCGCAGGGGCCAGTTACTTGCTTCTTTCTTAACCACACCTCCCTTATCTAGGCAATCAAAGAACAAAACGTATCGTTATATAATTGTTTTCATATTAAAAGAAATAAATAAAAATAAAGTTCATTTTTATTTTAAAGGTATTTAATTGTAGTATTTCCTACTTTCTAACGAATACTTCACAAAAATAATAAGTGGAAATCTAAAACTTACTGTAAACGCCTGAGGCGTTTGTTGAAAAAATGTGTATTTATGTTATGTTTCTGTTCTGGGTGTACCTAGTTTTATAACGTTTCGTCTCGGATGCGTACGGCGTGTGAGGGAAATTATAGTTCCTTCTTAGGTTGAGTGACTCGCCTTAGGGTTGAAGCGTGTACGTGTATTTTTACGTTGTTTCCGTGCTAAAAGTGAATTTTTGTCGTGTATATGTGTTGAGGACCTTCTCGGTGTCTCTCTACTGTTTTTAAAGATTAAAATATATTAATTTCTGAGTGTTTTTAAGGGTTCTCTTCCTTCCGGCGTTTTGTGTCAGAAAGGGAGCGAAATTTTTAATGAGGTCGAGAATCTAGCCAATAAAAGACGCCCTTAGTGACTGTCGTTATGTTTTGTTTGTTTGCCAAAGATGGGTTAGGTTTAGTGCCTTTGTTAGTCACGGAACCCATTGTTGGCAAACATCATGTTTGTAAACAAGCTTTACAACGGTGTTACGTCACCCGGCTTTGCATATAAATGTGGTTTCGGGACAAAGAGGGTGCCGAAAGTTTACCAATCAGAGCGCTCCTTTTAAGGGGTCACGTGGAGTGTGTATATATATATAGTCAGATTTTAGCTGTGTGTCAAGCATTTTTTTTTGTGAAAGCAACAACTGGAGTACTAAAGCACACAAGAAGAACCAGAAGCTAGTAAACTAAGAGGGTGAAAACAAAGGGGGAGAGCGACCATAGTTCGGTTCGTTTTACGGGAATATACTAGCATTTAGTGGAGTATTACGAAGTAACGTGTGGAATCTTTGACGTCAAGTTATTTGTGTTATTTGCATTATCTGGAGAAGTATTTGTATGTTATTGTTATCTAGAGATAGAGGCCGTCGTAATTCGAATCATAGGATTGTACCCAGAATATTTAAAGCTTTTTTAAAATACTTTAGTGCGTTCAATTTGAACTATGATAGAACATGTAATTTACTATTCCCTTTATTTGTTTATCTGTTAACAGAGAATCGCCTTGCAGACAGCGTAGTGTCAGAGAGCTTGTTGCCAGAGTGACAGCCGGCCACATTCGCGTATTACTCGTGTCGTTCGTTCGTGCGTGCGTTGTTCACCTGAAACTCAGACGGTCCAATAAAACATCAAGCTTACTGAAGTTTGAAGAAACGCTAGTGTCGTATGAAAGGGTTGTCGCGTGATTGTGGACGGATGGGGTATGAATAAAGTAAAAACAAGCCACTTGTTTCTCATTCCCCCCTAAGCAAAAAACAAAAAACCAAAAAAAAAAAAAAAGGGCTAGCACAACACGTCAAACGTCCCTGCCTTTCCAAAGGTCACGTAGGTGACTTACATTCTTACTTCTCGTATTTTTTTTAAATCTATCATTACTTCTCGTATTTTTTATATAAGTAATTTATGTTTAAGAAAACAAATTAAACTAAAAGTCTAAAAGAATATAAAACATTTAGTTGCAATAGTTTATGCTTTAAGCGAATACTGGGAAGACTTGTTAAATGCAAATTTTGGGTAACATGAATATAGCATTATTTCTTTCACCTGAGGAATGATTGTATTGTCAAACATGCCATGTTCAACTAGGGAATGCGTTATATTGCGTACACCTTCATCCATGCATGTAACCATAGCTGAAACACAAAATACAAGGAATCAAAAAGTTCTCCTGTAAATCTGCGAAAAGGAACATCAAATTTCTATTTGTTGTTATTTTAATTATTTTATTGATTAATTTATTTAATTGATTTCCAAACTCTACTGTGAGAATGATGCACCGTGTTTTTAACTTAAATACTTTTATTTTGCGCTAAATTGTGCTTCCTCATGCCTGCTGATTGTATATTTAGTCTGATATAAAGTAAATTTATACTTTTACATATAACAGTTTTGTTAATTTTGCCCCTTAGATGACTGGCAATATCATGGAAGTTGCACATTTCGTTATGAGTCCTAATCTTAGTAATTTAGTCATATAATATAAGAACTTAAGAAATGCATAACAGTAACACAGCTTTGTCTAAAGAAATAAATGGTCTAAAAATTATAATGCCTGCATATGTTCTCCTATCAGTGTTCAAAAAATGCTTGTATTGTTGTTCATAGTGGCTCGGCACTTGATTTGGTAGATGGACGGCTTGAAATGGAAGGTAGAGGAACAATGGCTGAAATGCACATATAACTAGACCGAATTTCGCTACACGTAGCGAAATGACACCCACTTGCAATGGTACAATCTATCTGGTCAAAGACACATTTTTCAGTCTTTCCACATAACTGTCACCTTCAGAATTATTATCATGAACAAGGACATCGAAGTAAATATAATGTAATCTCAAATAATCAAATTCAGTTTTCTAACCATTTTTCAGATAATGGACAAAAAACTTCCGGTTCTCGACCTTGACCATGATGGAGGAGGTCAAGGTCACCGAGGTACCTCTTATATAACGTCTTTTAGGCCCAAATGATTGAAAATAAGCTCAAAATCGCTCTATCTCAAACCGTTTTCGAGATAATAGTCAACTTCCGGTTTTTGACCTTGACCTTGATGAAGGAGGTAAAGGTCACCGAGGTACCTCTTATATAACGTCTCTTAGGCCCAAAGGATCGAAAATAAGCCCAAAATCGCTCTATCTCTAACCGTTTACGGGATAATGGTGAACTTCCTCTTTTTGACCTTGTCCATGACGGAGGATGTCAAGGTCACTGAGGTTACAAATAGGAACTAGAACTGCAAGATAACAACTTTTAGTAGGAGGTTTACTTTCATCAACAATTGCAATCTAATTTAAAGACACAGTCTTCTATATATATATATATATATATATATATATATATATATATATATATATATATATATATATATATATATATATATATGGTGTCCATACCAACTGGCCACCAGACAAGTGGAAATGAAAACCCCGGACAAACGTTACCAAAGAACATGGTTTGAAACAAATTATTTTTCAGATTTGTTAATTGAGACGTGTCACGGCGATTAGGGAATAACATTATATGCAAAAGTTATTGGGTTTAAAGCCTTGTTATAAATTTGGACTGCAGATCTGTAAACTGCCTGATGAAAGAGGCAAGGCCATCATTTACACCCATATTGTGTCCCATCCACAAAGTTGAAATGACACATGAAACAAGGAGAAAAATGCATATTTCACACATAAATGCGTACTTATTAACTGTGAATTTATTCTGTAAGAAATTTGCAAAAATGTTAGGAAGTGTTTATAACACCATATTCCAAAAAAGCCTACCAAAAAATATCTGGTTTCTTATTTGCTTCAGAATTCTTATTTTAAATAACATTGTGTTTCATGTGATTTCGCCGGCGGCCGGTTTGACAGGTGGCCACTTGTCCGGTGCTTAGTTTGACAGGTGGCCATTTGTCCGGTGCCCAGTTTGACAGGTGGTCAATTGTCTCCTGGCCAGTCGTCCTACACCCATAATATTCCATCACGGATATTCCGAAGTGCTCGGGACCGAAAAACAAAACATTTTAAATTATCCTTGAATTGATCAGCATCGTTTGTTCCATCTTGTTCACATCGGGCAAACGCTGCACTGTTGGAAAGATATTATTATTCCCCAATCTCTGAATCAGGTTTTCTTTCTAATTACATTTATCTTAAGACTTACTTGCCAATTATTTGAATGAGATGTAATTGCAATCATTTGCAAGTTGCCCACAAAGCAAAATTTCCATGCAAAATATGTATATAAGTAAGCGGATTATTACAGTGAATCTAAAAAAACAAGAAATGGACCTGTCTGTCTAACTACGCCCAGAATGAACTAGAAAAGTGACTGCTTAGGTGTCAGTTTGTTTGTTGTATAAATACTGTATAACGAAAACGCCCTCACAGTATTAGAGTTGTAATAGACCATGGTCTATCCAAGTTCACTGGGGCTATAAAATAGGATTATTGTTAAATATCGGAAAATGTATATTTAATATTGGGGGCAATGGTACTGTGATCATCCACGTAAGCAAACATGTTGCATCTTTACTCGAACTTAAGAAAATACTTATATTTTGGCAAACTACGCCTATGATTTCTTTAGCAATTGCAGAGGCCATCTTGTACTTGACATTACGGTGTTACGAGTCAACTACGGCCATTTCGTACAACTGTACAACAAGATTGTCGTAGCTGACTCACAGCACCGTAATGTCAAGTACAAGATGGCTGACAATATGGCAGCGGCCACACTGAAAACACACAATATGGCGATCGTTAATGATCTCATAGCCCGAGAACTACTTTTGCACAATTAAATCGCATATTCATACTCTCACAACATAACGTCTTGTTTTTTGGCCAAACATTTGCTTGGTTGTAACTACTTTTCTTTCGCGGTACATAATTAACAGCGGTAAAAAGTTTTTTGGCACAAAATGACAAAAATAGTCTATTTCTCTAGTTTTTACTCGACATTTTTAGACCTAATTTGGTTGGGATAAAGGGATACCGAAATGATAGAAAATATGGCAAAAATCATCAAAATCCATTTTTTCCGGAAACAAGTTGGCTGTTAAAGCGACTGAATAATATGTTATATAGTTTTTAAAAAAATAATCTGATGGCTTATAATTCAAAAGAGTGCATTTTCAAGGAAATTAGAATGTTGATGTTGTCCGATCATTTTTATATAACTTAACTAAAAATGCAGTCGAAACAACACCTCCATCGGAAAGGTCCGAATGTACGAACTAGGCAATACTATAAGCTAAATCACACTTTGGCTTATTGTGTGTTTCCGAATAAAATGCGCAAAAATTCAGCGTTTCGAATACAAACTAATCGGGTAAAAAATGAAAATCATACAGTAGATAGATTTCGCCTAAATGGCAAATTTCTCTTGCCCTAAAGAGCAACTGTGTTTTTAACAACCCGCATGCTATGTTAAAATTTTATTAAAAATTTTAATAAGTAATTTTCAATTTCTTATACGTTCCGAGAATGAACTGTTTTTGCTATATTTCTTCGCATATTGGTATATCGCTTCCCCCTAAGCGGTATTATCGCCCATCTAATTTCTACGTTTGATAATGCGAAATGGGCGCGATATTGTTGCTATAAAATACTTAATCACCTTTATTATTGCGATAATCGGAGCCTTATGTTCTTTTTGTTTTCAAAATTGTTAATTTGGCAATCTTTTATATCCTGGAGTTTACACTAGTTTTACAGTATTCCTATTTTTTCAGCTTTTTGACTAAGCTTGCAGGTATGTCGAGATCATGTACCGTACTTATGCCTCATCTTTCTAGAAGCATATAACCTAGTTTGACATGTCACTCAAAAAAGCGTTTTTGAAAGCATTTAGTACACTATAAAATTATTTGTTAAAATTAAATAGAAAAAAATGGATATTTAATCGAAGGAAAAAATCACCGGCATCAAGAAAAATAGAAGTAGTTAAGAAATGCCGTTTTCACTGCACTGAGAAGTAGTTAAGATATTAACAGTAATTAAAAAAAGGGAGTTCCGAAACACCTGTTTCACTGCACTGCAGTGAAACCGGCATAGCAACGTTAAGGAACGCCGGTTTCACTGCAGTGAGAAGTAGTTAAGATCTTAACAGTAGTTAAGAAAAAAAGGTAGTTAAGAAACACCGGTTTCACTGCAGTGCATTGAAACCGGCGTTTGGATAGCTGCATGAGAGTGAAATGACGAAAAGACCGAAACGTCATGGGCCCTGCAGTTATCACGATAGAGCGAAATGCAATGGTTGGTGTTTCCGGTTGAGTGTGAAAGGTGGAGAGAGGGACGGCCGCGGTATTGTGGAGGGGGAGGGGTGTGTGTGTGGAGTGTCCGCCGCCGCCGCCGCGGCCTCCTCCCTCCCTCCCTGCCTCCCTGCCTCCCTGCCTCCCTCCCTCCCTCCCTCCCTCCCTCCCCCCACATGAGTTGATTTTTTTAAGCTATGTCCCACACTCGCATACACATATACGCCAACTTTTTTTAAGCCATGTCCCACACACACTCGCATACACATATACGCCAACTTTTTTTAGAAGCATGTCCCCCCTACACACTCTCATGCATACACATACCAACAATATGACAAAAAAAAGTTTAACTTATTTCATAGCTGAAGAATTCGCGACTCTAAATTCCCAACGAGGCTAGCGTCTTGACGTCAGACCACCCCCCCCCCCCCTAAAGACACACTATCTGCCGACCTCCCCCCCCCCCCCCCAGGATCGTGATATGGCTAAGTTCAAGAGTGCATAACTTTAAAACTACTTGGTTGATTTATATGAAAATTTCACTGTTTGATTCAGTTTTATGTAAAGCTTTGCTATAAAGTGGTCACAGACTATTTGCGCAGGTGGCTGTATGCATAATGTGACATGCCGCCATTTTAACATTGCAAAAAGTGAAACAATGAAATAATTTTCGCTACAGTTGACGGATTTGCATGAAAATTTCATTGTTTGATTCAGTTTCATGTAAAGTTTTAACATTAAGTGGTCACACCGGTGGCTGTATGCATAATGTGACATGCCGCCATTTTAATTTTGTAAAAAGTGAAAAAGTGAAATAACTTTCGCTATAGTAGGTTGATGTGCATGAAAATTTCACTGTTTAATTCAGTTTTATGTAACGTTTTAACATTAAGTGGTCGCAGGATATTTACACCGGTGGCTGTATGCATAATGTGACATGCCGCCATTTTAATTTTGTAAAAAGTGAAAAAGTGAAATAACTTTCGCTATATTTGGTCGATGTGAATGAAAATTTCACTGTTTAATTAAGTTTTATGTAAAGTTTTAACATTAAGTGGTCACAGGATATTTACCGGTGGCTGTATGCATAATGTGACATGCCGCCATTTTAATTTTGTAAAAAGTGAAAAAGTGAAATAACTTTCGCTATAGTTGGTCGATGTGCATGAAAATTTCACTATTTGATTCAGTTTTATGTAAAGTTTTAACATTAAGTGGTCACGGGCTATTTACACCGGTGGCTGTATGCATATTTGTAACATGCCGCCATTTTAACTTTGTAAAAAGTGGAAAAGTGAGATAACTTTCGCTATTGTTGGTTGATTTACATGAAAATTTTACCGTTTGATCGAGTTCTATATCTAGTTTTAACATTAATTGATCACAGGCTATTTGCACCGGTGGCTGTATGCATAATGTGACATGCCGCCATTTTAATTTTGTAAAAAGTGAAATAGTGAGATAACTTTCGCTATAGTTGGTCGATAGGCATGAAACTTTCCCTGTTTGGTTCAGTTTTATATCTAGTTTTGCTATAATGTAGTCATGGGCTATTTGCGGAGCTGGCTAGTTGCACAGGTGGTTGTATGCATCATGGATTCACCTTACAAATTTTAACCTTAAAACTGTGATAACTTTCGTTATGGTTGATCGATTTGAATGAAAATTTCACCATTGAATTCAGTGTGATGTCTTAGTTTTACAGGAGTTTGCATAGGTGGGTTATTGGAATGGCACGCGCCCCACCATTCAAACATGTGTTTGAATTATTTTTTTAGGAACATATTACGTCAAATCGGTCAATCATAACAAAAGTTACATATATATATATATATATATATATATATATATATATATATATATATATATATATATATATATATATATATATATATATATATATATATCTACCGACTAAGGGTAGAGATATAATGTTTATACGTTCCGTGTATGTATGTACGTGTGTGTCATGCTGTTGTGAACAAAAGATCTCGGGAACGAATAGTGCGATCCACTTCAAATTTGATCTATTTATTCCTTGGGTAGGTCGGACGGTTCTTTCAACGTTTGACGCATGGTACATTATTAGCGAATGCGTATGGCGTCATTACGTGAAAACCTTGCGTGCGAAATTTCCCAGCCTTTGAACATCGGAGAAAGTTCAAACTTGGTGGGATTGTTGCTTGGTAGGTGCGAGTCTGTCAAATTTTGTTGTAAGTACAGCGAACGAGTGCGGCGTAGGACGTCACCAGGTAAAATATGCATATACTTTGGAAAAGATATTGTGAACAAAATATCTTGGTAACGGAAAGTCGTATGGATTTCAAATTTTGTATTGGTGTTCTTTGGGTTAGTCCAACCGTTCTGTTAACCTTTGAGGGGTGTAACGAAATTAAGAAAGGCGTGTGACGTCATTACGTTAAAATCTTATATGTGTACATTTCGCAACCGCTGAATCTCGGAGAAAGATGAAACTTGGTGGGAATGGTGTTTGATAGGCTTGAAAGATTCTGTTAAATATTCCCAGAGTAAAACGGTAGAAAACCACATATGACGTCATTTGGGTGAATATATCTCGATAGCAGAAAATCGGATCGACTTCAAACATAGGGTAGTTATTCCTTGGATAAGTCGCGCGGTTTTCTTAAACCTTGAACTCCTAGAAAATTATGAAAGGTTCCAATCGTGTGAAAAGTATTATGTGATATATTTTGCAGTCGCTCAATCTAATACTCTCCCTTCACCCAACCCCATCACGTCTCCCACATCCATACATGGGAGTATGTGCGTAACAGCTCGAAAGGTTTGTGCAGTAGCTGGAAGATGATTTCGCCTTTAAAGTGGGGTCATGTAATATCTTATGTTATGACAAGCAGCGCACCGTTAATATCGCCATTATTTTTGGAGATATGGTCACTTTTTGGTGTAATAGCGTCCTATGAGAAATTTGATTATATATATCCCCAATTATCGCTCACTACCAACTTATCGCACTGCTCCGGTAATATACAGTCAATAATCTGTAAAATAATGTACAACTTGCCAAGATTTACGAGGAAAAATTTTTCACCACACAAAAATCCCTGGGCTTACCCCTTGCCTCCAAATAGTCGATATAAGTTTTCTGTCTTTGATCTCAAAAATTTCCTCAAAATACTTTTCGTGGTGATGACAGGATTCCTTAAATTCTTCAACTTTGTTAATATCGCCATTATTTTGGAGATATCATCACTTTTTGGTGTAATAGCGTCATATGAGAAATTTGATTGAATAAATTCAAAATTATCGCTCACTGCCAACTGATCGAACTGCTCCTGTAATATACAGTCAATAAGCTGTTAAATAATGTACAACTTGCCAAGATTTACGACAAAAAGTTTTTCACCCAAAAAAAAATCCCTGGACTAACCCCTTGCTTCCAAAAAGTCGATAAAATATTTTTGTCTTGGATCTCAAAAATTTCTTCAAAATATTGTTCGAGCTGGCAGAAGATCCACATATAAGACGGCTGTTGAAAGGTAAAACGTCAAGGCGGTGACTGACTGACCTCTCTCACCAAAACTTACTCAGTCGAAAGCTCGATTTAAACAATTCTCGTTTCCTTTATATCCGTTTCATAGCTTTGACGGAACAGTGTTCACAATGCGGTGTCCGTATGACGGTGTCCGTATGACGGTTACGAAAGCAACAGTTCAAAGTCCAGCGTGACCTTGAATGGCCTCAAGGTCACCAAAATTTAATCATCTACTCTCACCTAATTTCATGAAAATTCATTCACAGATTTTGCCGGAATCGTGCTCACAAGGAAAGCATGTGTTACGGACGGACGCACAAGACGGCTAAGTGGAAAAACATAATGTCCCTCCTGACCTAATTAAGTCAGAGCGAAAGAAAAAGAAATAGTTCATCAACAGCCGGCTGTTTTTTGTTTTTTTTTTGTCGGCAACGACACATTGACAAAAGCTAAACCATTACAACAGAAACAGAGATTTTACGCATTTTTTGTTGACCATTTTTTTGGAAGAGTTTTAAGAGAGTTATTATCCGAGGCACAGACGTGTTATTCGCTGTAACCACACACCGATGCTAAATGTGCAAAAAGTCGTCCAGACGAACCTGGACACTTTGATAGACTTTGTGTTACAGAAAAATTTATGTACAAAACGCCACTTGTCATGGGCTTCAAAAACACTTCCAATCTTATTTAAAATATTTTACTAATCAGCAGTTTTAAAGTTTTCAATCATATTTAAAACTGCTCATTTTACAACTGCTTAGAGCAAACAGACCGGAGATTTTTAAAAAATCACGTCATATTCCATTTCAATTTACAGCAAATATTTTAAAAACATTTACGAAATGAAGCCATTAAAAAAAAGTATTTTCTTAAAACAAATGCATCAGTAAGTGTCAAGCGTACTCCCAGCGAAAAAGTTCAGCAATGCGGTTCTAACGAATCCAGTTTTGTATGTAATATATATGGGCCTAAACACAACTGCGTCGTGACGTCATCCCATGACGTCACCAGTCGCACGTGTAGAGCAAGATCATGCGCATGGCGATGATCACTAGGCCTGTTATGACGCCGGCAATGTTGAAACAGTTGGAAATGCGAACGAATTCAAGCGCCTGCTCTCGCTGTGATGTTCCCGCCATAACTGAAACACACCATATGATTTAATCACAAGAAATCAATCTTCAAAGATACTTATTTTATTACGTATTTATTTTTTTGGGTCAATTTAATCTTTATTTGTTTATTAATTTTGTTTACGTTCTTTTTTTTCTGCTTTAATTGCTGACGTTGTTGTGAAATAGTCAGGCCTTCCAGCGCTCCCCAGGAAAAAATACGTTGTTTCAATAGGTCCTTGGTTTAAAAAAAAACAAACAGGTTTTTATAGGTTGTTGGGGCGTCCAAAAAGTAACATTTTATAAAGTTTGACATTCTAAAATAATAGTTTTAATAGGTTTAAGGGTGTAAAACACATTTTATTAAGTTTTTCGAATTTGATAGTTATAATTTATATATAATAAATATATTAATTTAAACAATACCAATATTTTAAAAATGTGAGTTTTTTTGATAATATTTTGAGTACAAAATGGATAATATTAAGAAAAAAAAGGCAGAATAAAAAAACAAAAACAAAAAATAATTATCAGTTTTTAAAAAAAGGTTTTAATAGGTTTAATAGGTCATTTTCGCAAAAAATAGGTCCATTTTGAAAAAATAGGTTTTAATAGGTTTAACAGGTTCCGCTGGAGGGCCTGCTACAGCGGCTCGGTCTGTTGTTGTCCAACAGCCAACATCTACACCGGCTTGGTCTGTTGTTGTCCAACAGCCAACATCTACACCGGCTTGGTCTGTTGTTGTCCAACAGCCAACATCTACACCGGCTTGGTCTGTTGTTGTCCAACAGCCAACATCTACACCGACTTGGTCTGTTGTTGTCCAACAGCCAACATCTACACCGGATTGGTCTGTTGTTGTCCAACAGCCAACATCTACACCGGCTTGGTCTGTTGTATATAACACCTTTTCTCTCCGCAGACCCACGGGGGATTCCGCGAAAATAGTACACATAAAAGATTGGAATTATTTTTTTTTGAAATATCCATCCGCTCTGTGCTTATACAGGACAGATCTACTCAGAGACGAGATGCGTTTAACTTTTCACAGACCAATTGACGGGCGCATTTCGGAGCAGTGCGCATGTTTATTTAACTGCCCGGCCCACCTAGGGACGCCTCATACCAAAAATAAATGAAATCGGTGAAAAACTACAGCAGGAAATATGTTTTGAAGTTCTTTCTTCAAAAACTCTCCAAAAATGCCAAAATTGTCCGATCGACTAAAAAAGCACAAGCCCTATGCGCGACACCTCAGGGATGCGTCATACCACAAATAAATGGCATAGCATCAAAAATGTAGGAGATGCATTTTGAATTATTTTTGAAATTTTTTCTTCAAAAATTCCCCCAAAATAAAAAAAAATTGTCGGATCGACTAAAGAAGCACAAGCCGTATGCACGACCCCCATGGGGATGCCTCAAATCAAATATAAGTGACCCCTTAGGGATGCTTCATACCAAAAATAAATGACATGTAGGAGGAGATATATTTTAAAAATTAAAAAAAAAAATTTCCCCACAATTTCATAAATCACCCGATCGACTGAAAAAAGCACAAACCGTATGCACGACCCCCCCCCCTCCCCCCACCCTCTGGGGATTTCTCAAACCAAATATAAGTGACATCGGATCAAAATTGTAGGGAGGAGATGCATTTTGAAACAAAAGTTCACTAAATAATCAACTGACGAACGGACGCAGTCTGCAAGCCGATAGGGAAACCCCAGCTTGTGTGTAACGTAAGCTGGGCTAAAAACCTGCACTAAAGAAAAAAAATTTTCTTGGGGGGGGGGGGGGGGGGGATGGCGCGTACTTACTGGCAAAGACGAGCGCAATGACGCCTAGGGGGCAGCAGCAGCAGAGGAGAACCAGGCAGGAGAAGGCGACGGGCCCACTGACGTCAGGCGTGTCCGTGAACGGGTACGTGGCTACTTGCACCTGTATGGACAGCCACACAAGCATACTTTATTTTTTCTTTTCTTTTTTTCTTTTCTTTTCAAGTAAGAATGTTGTCAATTTCAAAATTTATTCGACGAGGCACATTTTTTTCAAATTTATATATTCCGTTCTTTAAATTTCGCTTGTCTATTTTTTTTTTCAAGTTTAGCAGGGATAAAAACCAAGTGCAAGTGAATAAATTTTTCATATTTTTAACAAGCTTTAATAAGAGTCTTTTGTCAATTTCAAAATTAATTCGACATTACACATCAACATATGGATAATTAAACCGGTAACAAGTAGACAGAATCCGATGCAATGGAGCCCTCCAGAGAATAAAGCCTTGTTGCGGACTGAAAACAATCGAAACAAAAAGAAGTTCCACGAACCGACAGGCCAGCTACAACTATGCATAGAGCCTTGTTATACGACAATAAGGAGAACTTCTAACTGATGTGCAACGCGCAAGTGGAAGTCAGTGGTCCTTTCAGGCATTTATGGGAGAACACCGGAGAAATGCAGGGATGATACGGGCAAAGCGAGGAAAAAAACACAAGCCTGTCCAAGGACATGACCCAGCCGGTTACCAAACAAGGAAAGAGAGAAAAGCTCTGAAACGAATACTGTTAGGCCAAAGAATGAAGTATGTAAAATGCAGTTAATTCGAATTTGGAAGCTACCCGAAGAGGGATGTTGGAGAGGTTGGGTTTTGATGAATCACGTATTTACCGACATTTACATAATTTTACAAAATTTTTAAAATTCCACCATTTCGGGATTTTTTTTGGTCATTTGCGAAAAAAGCAAAGTCCAGGTGGAGAAGCACCTAAGAAACTTTCGATTAAAATTTTATAACTATTTGAAAAAGACTGAGAGAAATGAATGGTTTGACAATTCAGTTATTTACTACCATTTATTCCATGTTTTGTCGAACTGCAAAGCTCCGCAATTTCGGCAGTTTATGGCGAAAGGCAAAAAAAAAAAAAAGTAATAATAGCCTAATAGGCGAACCCCTTGGTAACATCTCTGCGTAACATCTAAACCATTGGTATAGAACTGTAGGAGGAGTAGCATTTTAAAAATGGGTCAAAACGGGCACAAAAAGTGCCGCCATTATGTCAGTTTTTCGTCAATCGTCAAAAAAAAAAGTAATAGCCAGGTGGGGGGACCATCCGGGGAACATTCCTGCGTAATATCAAAACAATTGGGGCAAAACTGTAGTAGGAGTAGCATTTTAAAGAAAAAATTTAACATACGCACATACATTCAAGCCCCCCCCCCCCCCCCCCCCATAGTGAAACGACTTACCCAGTCCGACAAAGTCGGCTGGCTTAAAAAAAAAGACCGGAAAATGAGCTAACGGATTTCAGTGCTTTAGAAAGTCGTCAGAGCCCATTTTGGGCACTATATTGCGGAGTAGAAAAGGATGCAAGAAAACTGTTTTTAAAATTTTGTCAACTTCTCCAAGAAAATTAACTTTTTTATTTGAGAAACAAGTCAAGTCTCTTCACCACCCCCCCCCCCCCCCCCCAACCAACGTCATCTAAATTTCTCACCGGATTTGCATTGATCTCAAAAATGACGTTTTTCAATGAAAAAAACAAACGGAAAGGTATCATCTCTGGAACTGAGAAAATCTCGCTACCTGCTGTGGCTGCTGTACAACAGCTGTATCAGCAGAGACGTAACCCGCTTCTACTGCCTTCCCGCCATAGGCTGGGTCCGCGACCAAAGCATACGGCGGGGGCGAAGATGTCGGGACCAGCGTCGCTGGTTCGGCGAAATCATAAGGCACTTGGACCTTTTCTTCACACATTCTTCAATGTCTGTTAAGAAAAAAAAAAAAAAAGTTAAAAAAATTAGACTACAGCTGTAACTGGAGTTTTATGTTATAACTTGAACTAAGGGAATTCAGCTCAATCATTACCCGCATTTCATTTTTATTTTTTATTTTATTTAGACTCAACGGGCGTTAATTTTGAATTCCCTGAGAGGTGAACTAACCAAACGCATTGGCTTAGCTAAGGCAATTGGAGCGAACTTCAAACCCCCGCTTTCCACCCCACGCTGGATTCGAATTTCGGTCATTGGGATCACCAGATCAACGCTTTAACCAACTGAAGTAACCACTACCCGGCATTTTAAAATTACCTTGCTTAAAACAGAAAAAAAACAAAAGGCAAAATCGACACACATCGAATAAAAAATATGACAGTAAAATATTGTTACACAGACCACTTATTTATAACAATAAACATAAAAATTTAAATTATCTATCCACAAAAAATAATTTATACCACACGTAAAATATTTTTTGAAAACTTTTTTAACAATACTAACGAATAAAATTAGAATATTTTGTGATGGCCAATAGCGGCTTTCTAGAATTCGAAACATACCACCAATAACGTTTCACTTTTTACGATATTATTATTTCGCTTATTGTTTGCTATTATCAGTTAAAAGTATTTTTCTTACCTTATTTGCCAACTTCCTCTACGAGACACAAGATCATTTTATAGAGTAACGAAGTTTTGCTGTGGCACATATGAGCAACTCTTTGAGTTTGGATCAATAATGCATTAACAGTCCCGCATAAGCTCATCGTCTTTAGCGCTCCCTCCACTCACAAGCCACTCAGCTTAAGTATATGTACACAAAGTCTATTCAGCACTGTTTGACGTTATGTCAATTTGTTGAGTCAAATTACGCATGAAGGCAAATACCATGAAATGACTTGGGTCTGGGAACATACTGCAGCGAATACGGAACGGCTCCGATGTTGCGACTTAAGTCCGAACACTCACTGCGTCCAGATCGAAAAAAAAAAACGGTTCAGCGCATTTGAAGTAGCCGTTTTCTTTCTTTTTATATTGTATAAGAAACACAAATAACTTGAATGGGAATTGCCTTTTTTTATTTTCTGAAGAAAGAAACTGTTTAAACAGTAAAATATTTATTGCTCTCGGAAAATTATTTCTTCTATCATTTCATTCTTATTAGCAATAAGACAACATTCATATAATACTGTCTGCAGGTCCTTAAAATTCTCAACCAACCAGTATAAAAATATCAACATATGTGTAAAAAAATGTCCAGGGACATCGTGACCAGCCCAGATTCAGTGAATCAAGTATCAATAGGCGTATATGGTCGCCAAAAAAGTGGTAGTCATATTTTAAAAATCGGTTATTTGAAAATTTTTCAAAGACCGGCATTTCCCTAACCGATCTCAGAAAAGAAAATTTCAAGCGCCCTAAAGTTGGAGTACGTCTAAAAACTAGATGCTGACATAGAGCAGCACGATCCCCCGTGAAACTCATTGTCACAATAAATTAACAACTATGAAAGAATAACAGCTCTTACATGATTTCTTAATAGAGAAGTGGACTCAACAAGGTACCCTCGAAAACGTCAATTTAGGCAATTTTGCAGAGGGTTGTAATTTTGATAATTTTTGATCGATCAAACTGAAACCTTGACGCTGCACATACACATACACTAAAGATTGTATATATATATGAAAGAAGAATAACTTTTACATGATTCCTTAATAGAGAAGTGGACTCCACAAGGTACCCTCGACAGCGTCAATTTAGGCAATTTGAGAGGACTGTAATTTTGACAATTTTTGATCGATCAAACTGAAACCTTGACGTTGCACACCTACATTCCCTCATTATTAGCTATATGAATAATAAAAAGCTCTAACCACTTTAGTTCATAGGGAAGTGGACTCCACAAGGTACTTACCGTCAAGTGGGAAAGACGGACAAGCTCAAACCTATATCCCTCCGTTTCACGGGGATAAAGAAAGCAATCTGACTAAAATGACTTGCAGAAGAACTATTTTGAAAAGCTGCAATCCCAAAAATATTCAAACGGCGGCATAAGGCCTATTTTTGGAGATCCGCAAAAAATAAATAAATTAATTAATAATAATAATAATAATAATAATAATAATAATAATAATAATAATAATAATAATAATGAAAAAATATAAAGGCAACATCGCATGAAAAATAGTATTCTAAAAGTTCAAATAAATCCAATCAGTAGGCAACAGATTTTGGAAAACAAAAAGATTTAAAATGCAGCCAATTGGCCAATTTTTGAAGGATCGCTAAAAAAATTTTTTTTGAAACAGAAACATCTACGTAACATTCGTACAAAATTTTAAAGGAATCCCGTCACAACTGTGGAAAAAGCATTTTGAAAATCGGCTACTAAATATTTTTTAAGTGCTCCGATTTAGCCAATTTTTTGGCGGATCTCCAGAAAAGTAGCTTTTCAAAACAGAACCACTCAGGGAACATTTATGAAAAATTTGGAGACAATCGGATCAAAACTGTGTAAGAAGAAAGGCTTTGAAAATTGGCTACCGAAAAATGCACCCCCCTTCCTCCATTTGGCCAATTTTCGCTGGATCACCACACAAGAATGCCCAGGGACATTGTGACCAGCCGAGATCTAGTAAAACATCTAGCAATAGGCTAGGCTGGTCGCCAAAAAGTGGTTGTCATATTGCTAAACCTGGTTGATGAATATTCGTACAAATTTATAAACGAATCTGGTCAAATTGTCGTCGAAGAAGCGTTTTGAAAATTGGTTACTAAATATTTTTAAATGCCCCCATTTAGCGAATTTTTGACAGGTCGCCAGAAAAGTAACTTTTTCAAAAGAGGGCCGCCTGATGAACATTTATGGAAAAAAATTTGAAAACAATCTTATCAAAATCGTGGAAAAAGGGCTTTGCGATGCTGCTAGCCGTAATTGACGTTAAAAACGTATGAAAAGAAGCTGAAAAAAAAACGCATTCTAGAGGCCCAAAAAAACGTGTGAAAAAACAATACTAATATATAATATGAAAACTTGAAATACCGCTGTAATAAATGTACAGGACATAGAAATAGAATCAAATGGACCGAAAGTCAATGGTGAAAGGTATCTGGGATTGTTAGGTATCTAACGAGCGATTAAACTGTTATTTTATAATTAATGGGACATAGGTTTCGAAACTTCCGGCAAAAGCCGTCTTCCTAGCACAACTTTGCTCAGTAAACGTTCAAAAAGTCCCCCAAAAAAAACTTTAAAAAAAAAACGTATGTAGCCCAAAAAACGTATAAAAAAGGTATGCTTTCGCAAAAAGGCCCCCCCCAAAAAACGTATAATATATAAAAAAAACGTATGGTTTGGTAGCACTTTGAAAGCTGGCCAAAGAAATATCGCCCCCCCCCCCTCTTCCCCCCATCACGTTTGACCGATTTTAGGTGGATCGCCAGAAACGTAACTTTTCAAGAGATAAGACCAATTGCAGCGTGCATCAGCACGCTTGTTTCCGAGAAAAATGGGAAACAGATCTTGTGTATATCTGGTAGACTGGATAGTCTACGAGAGATACCTTCGAACGACGTATCGAAATTGTATCCACACAAGTGTGATGTTGGTCGGACATAAACAATTATTTCAACAGTGCGCATGTTTGTTTAGCTCGCCTTGATGCGTGGTTCACATTTCGGGTTGGCATTTCGGACCAGTGCGCATGTTTATTGAACTTTCCTTGATGCGCGGTTCGCATTTCCGATCATTGTGCATGTTTATTTCGAACCAGTGCGCATGTTTACTTAACTTGCGTTGAAGCGCGGCGCTTATTTTGGACCAGTAGGCATGTTTATTTTTAACTTGTCTATATGAGCGGTTCACATTTCTGACCAGTACGCATGTTCATTTAACTTGAGTCGATGCGCGGTTCGCAACTCGGTCCAGTGTGCATGTTTATTTAATTTGCGTTGATGTGGGGTGCTTATTTTAGACCAATACCTATGTTTATTTAACTTGCGTCAATGCGCGGTTGCCGTTTCGGACAACAGCGAATATTTATTTAACTTGCCTTGATGTGCGGTTCGCATTTCGGACCAGTGCGCATGTTTATGTAACTCGTGCCGATGCGCGGTTCATATTTCAGACCAATGCGCATGTTTATTTTTACCAGTGGGCATGTTTACTTTAAAAATCCCCCCCCCCCCCAAAAAAAATAAAAAAATAAAAAATTATCAAATCGAGTAAACAAGTTTTTCCAAGGACAAAGTCCCAGCTTACGAAAAGCAATAAGACCCAATTCCAGCGTGCATGAGTAAGGGAATTTTCCTGAAAAATTGGGCTTCAAAAGATGAGACGGCAAAGAGCTAGCCCAATAATTAATTTAGCACCGGACCAGAACATAGACCGATAAATGCATACAAAGATTTCTTTCCCAGAAAAATGGGAAACAGATTTTTTTGTATCTCTGGTAGACTGGATAGTCTGCCATAGATACCTTCAAACAACACTCGCATTTCGGACCAGTGCGCATATTTATGTAACTTGCCTTGATGCGCGGTTCTTATTCAGTCAAGTGCGCATGTTTATTTAATTTTGCGTAGATGCGCGGCTCCCATTTTGGAACAGTGCACATGTTTATTTAACTTGCGTTGATGTGCGGTTCGCATTTCTGACGAGCGCCCATGTTTTTTTTTTACCTTTTGTGAATGTGCGGTTCTTATTTCGGATCAGTGCGCATGTTTATTTACCTTGTGTTGATGTGCGGTTCTTATTTCGGATCAATGCGCATGTTTATTTACCTTGTGTTGGTGTGCGGTTCTTATTTCGGATCAGTGCGCATGTTTATTTACCTTGCGTCGATGCGCGATTCTTATTCCAGACTAACACGCATGTTTCTTGTACTTGCGTTGATGAGCGGTACTTATTTTGGACAAGTGCACAAGTTTCCATAGGTTGCCTTGATGCGCGGTTCGCATTTCGGACCAGTTTGCATGTTTATTTAACTTTGTTTGATGCACGGTGCTTATTTTGGACGTGTGCCTATGTTTATTTAACTTGCGTTGGTGAGCAGATCGAATTTCGGATCATTACGCATGTTTATTTAACTTGCGTTAATGCGCGGTTCGAATTTCGGACCAGTGCGTATGTTTATGTAACTTGCGTCGATGCGCAGTGCATATTTTGGACCACTGCAAATGTTTATTTAACTTGCGTTGGAGCGTAGTTCGCATTTCGAACCACTGCGCATGTTTATTTAACTTGCGTTGATGCGCGGTTCGAATTTCGGAGAAGTGCGCATGTTTTTTGAACTTGCGTTGATGCGCGGTGCTTATTTTAGACCAGTGCAAATGTTTATTTAACTTACGTTGGCGCGTTGTTGGCATTTCGAACCACTGCGTATGTTTATTTAACGTGCGTCGATGCGCGGTTCTTATTTCAGGCCAATGCGCATATTTCTTAAACTTGAGTGGATGCGCGGTTCTTATTCTGGACCAGTGCGCATGTTTATTTAAGTTGCGTTGATGCGCAGTTCTTATTTTGAACAGTGCGCATGTTATGTAAGTTGCGTTAATGGGCAGTTCGCATTTCGAAATAGTGCGCATGTTTATTTAACTTGCGTTAATGCGTGGACCGGTGCAAATGTTTATTTAACTTACGCTTATGTGCGGTTCGCAATTCGGACCAGTGTGCATGTTTATTTAATTTGCGTTGATATCCGGTTCGCATTTCGGACCAGTATACCTGTTTCTTTAGGTTGCGTTGATGCGCAGTTCGCATTTTGGGACAAGTGAGCAGGTTCATTTAACTTGCGTTGACGAGCGATTTGCGTTTCGGACCAGAACGCATGTTTATTTAAGTCCCGTCGATGCCCGACTCTTATGTCTATTCAACTTGCGTCGATTCATGGTTCTTTCTTCGGACCACTGCGCATGTTTATTTAACTTGCGTTGATGCGCGGTTCTCATTTCAGACCACTGCGCATGTCTATTCAACTTGCGTCGATGCGTTGTTCTTTTTTTCGGACAAGTGCGCATGTTTGTTTAACTTGCGTTGATGTGCGGTGCTTATATTGGACCGGATCGCACGTTTATTTAACTTCCGTGGATGCGCGGTTCGCATTTCAGGCCATTGCCCATGTTTTTTAACTTGTGTTGATGCGTGGTTCTCATTTCAAACCAGTGCGCATATTTATTTAACTTGCGTTGATGCGCGGTTCGCATTTCGGACCACTGCGCATGTTTATTTAATTTTCCTCGATGTGCGGTTCGCATTTCGGACCAGTGCGCATGTTTCTTTAGGCTGCGTTGATGCGTGGTTCGCATTTCAGACCACTGCGCATGTCTATTCAACTTACGTCGAAGCGTAGTTCTTTTTTTCGGACCAGTGCGCATGTTTATTTAACCTGCGTTGATGCGCGGTGCTTATTTTGGACCAGTTCGCATCTTTATTTATCTTCCGTCGATGTGCAGTTCACATTTCGGACCAATGCGCATGTTTATTTAACTTGCATCGATGCGGAGTACTTAATTTGGACTACTGCGAATGTCTATTTAACTTGCGTCGATGTGCAGCTGTTAAATCTGACTACTGCGCAAGTTCATTTAACTTGCGTTTATGCGCTGTAGGAGGAGATTCATTTAATTTTTTTTTTAAAAATTACGAAAAAAATTCAAAAGTTTTCCAATTCACTCAAAAAGCACAAGCCGTATGCATAACCCCCTAGAGACGGCTCATATCGAAAATAAATGAAATCTGATAAAAACTGTAGGAGGAAATGCATTTTGAATTTTTTTCTTCAAAAATTCTCTCATCGACTTAAAAAGGCAGGCCATATTCACGACACCCTAAGCATGCCTCAGGAACAAAATAAATATGTTTGATCAAAACTGCAGGAGAAAATGCATTTTGAGGTATTTTCATCAAAAATTCTCCCCGAAATCAAAAATTCCCAAGTCGAGTCAAATAGCACAAGCCGTATGCGAGACCTACCTAAGGATGCCTCATAGCAAAAAAATAAATGAAATCGGATAAAAACTGTAGGAGGAAATGCACAGGAAATTTTCGGATCGACTAAAAAGCGCAAGTCGTATTCTCAACCCCTTAGGGATGCCTCAAACCAAAAAAAAAAAAAAAAAAAAAAAAAAAAAACTGTAGGGGGAAATGCATTTTAAGTTTTTTTCTTCAAAAACTCCCTAAAAATACAAAAATTGCCCGATCGACTAAAAAGCACAAGCCGTATCCACTCACACCAAAAATAAATGACATCGAATCAAAATTGTATTGGTAGATGCATTTTGAATTATTTTCGAAATTTTTGCTTCAAAAATTCCTCAAAAATACAAACTAAAAAAGCACAAGCCGTATGCACGACCCTTTAGGGGTGCCTCATACCAAAAATAAATGACATCGGGTCAAAAATGTAAGACGAGATACATTTTAAAATTTCTTTAAAAATTCGCCAAAAATTCAAAAATCACCCGATCGACTAAAAAAGCACAAGCCGTATGCACGACCGCTTAGGAAATCCTCACACCAAAAATAAATGACATCGAATCAAAAC
Source organism: Protula sp. h YS-2021 (assembly GCA_949752745.1). Lineage (NCBI taxonomy): Eukaryota > Metazoa > Annelida > Polychaeta > Sabellida > Serpulidae > Protula > Protula sp. h YS-2021. Next base: position 13,758,164 of record OX457030.1, on the reverse strand, counting down.
TGTAGGAGTAGATGCATTTTTTTCAAAATTTTTGCTAAAAAAAATCCCCAAAAATACAAAAATTGTCCGATCGACTAAAAAAGCACAAGCCGTATGCACGACCCTTTAGGGGTGCCTCATACCAAAAATAAATGACATCGGGTCAAAAATGTAGGAGGAGATACATTTTTAATTTTTTTCTTTGAAAATTCGCCAAAAATTCAAAAATCACCCGATCAGCTAGAAAAGCACAAGCCGTATGCACGACCCCGTAGGGATGCCTCACACCAAAAATAAATGACATCGAATTAAAATTGTAGGAGGAGATGCATTTTGAAACAAAGTTTACAGCGAACTAACTAACTAACTAACTAACTAACTAACGGACGCCACCCGCAAACCGATAGGAATACCCCAGCTTACGTGTAACGTAAGCTGGGCTAAAAAGCACAAGCCCTATGCCCAACCCACCTAAAGTTGCCTCATACCAAAAATGAATGAAATCGGATAGAAACTGTAGGAGGAAATACATTTTGAAGAGTTCTCTTCCAAAATTCCCCCAAAATACAAAAATTGTCCGATCGAAAAAAAAAAAAAAAGAACGGATAAGCCGTATGCAAGATCCCGTAAATGAAATCGGATAAAAACTGTAGGGGAAAATGGATTTGGAAGTTTTTTCTTCAGAAATTGCCCAAAAATTGTCCGATCCACTAAAAAACGCCTCATGCATAATCCCTTAGGAATGCCTCATACCAAAAATGAATGACATCGAATCAAAAATGTAGGAGGAGAAACATTTTAAATTTCTTTCTTCAAAAAATCCCCAAAAATTCAAAAATCACCCAATCGACTGAAAAAGCAAAAATTCAATGACATCGGATCAAAATTGTAGGAGATACATTTGAAACAAAAACTTAATTATTAACATTACTAAACAACTAACTAACGGATGCCGTCTCCAAACCGATAGGTATACCGCAGCTCACGTGTAACATAAGCTGACATCCCTTCTACTCCGTTTCTGGTGGATCGCCAAAAAATTAAATTTTCCACATAGGCCTAGCTAGAAAACAATCGTACAAAATTGGAAATTAATCTGATGCAAATTCTGGGAAAAGAAGCATTTTGAAAATTGGAAGCCGGTAAATTAAAAAAAAATGCCCCCCCCCCCCCCCACCACCTTGCCAATTTTTGGCGAATCGCAAAAAAAGGTAACTCTTCAAGAGAGGCCTGACTAGAGAACAATTGTTAAAAACTGCAAAGGAATCCGATAAAAATTCTGGGAAAAGCATTTTGAAAATCAACGCAAAAAAATTACAAAATGCCCCCTATTTGGCCAATTTCTGACGTATCGCCAAAAAAGTACATTTTCAAGAGAGGCCTAAGTTAAGAACATTCGTACAAAATTTGAAGAAAGTTTGATCAAAATTGTTCGAGAAGCATTTTGAACACTGGCAACAAAAAACTTTAAATGCCCACCATTTGGCCAATTTTTGGCGGATCGCCAAACAAGTATTTTTTCAAGAGAAGCCTGCCTAGAGAACTGTTGTACAAAATTGCAAAGGAATCCCATTAAAACTGTGTAAGTATTTGTGTAAGTATTTTGAAAATGACACACCCAAAAAACTAAAAAATGCCCCCATTTGGCCAATTGTTGGCAGATCGCCAAAAAAAGTAATCTTTCAAGAGAGGTCTACCTAAATAACATTCGTACAAAATTTAAATAAAATCTGATCAAAATTGTGTAAAAAGAAGCATTTTGAAAATTGGAACATAAAATTATAAATGCCCACCATTTGGCCAATTTTTGGCGGATCGCCAAAAAAGTATTTTTTCAAGAGAAGCCTGCCTAGAGAACTGTTGTACAAAATTGCAAAGGAATCCCATTAAAACTGTGTAAGTATTTGTGTAAGTATTTTGAAAATGACACACCCAAAAAACTAAAAAATGCCCCCATTTGGCCAATTGTTGGCAGATCGCCAAAAAAAGTAATCTTTCAAGAGAGGTCTACCTAAAGAACATTCGTACAAAATTTAAATAAAATCTGATCAAAATTGTGTAAAAAGAAGCATTTTGAAAATTGGAACATAAAATTATAAATGCCCCCCATTTGGCCAATTTTTGGCGGATCACCAAAAAAAAAAAATTTTTCAATCGTGCAAAATTGGAAACGAATCCAATTAAAATTGTCAGAGAAAAAAAACATTTTTAAAAATTTGACACAAAAAATTAAAAAATGACCCCCATTTGGCCAATTTTTGGCGGATCAATCTGATCAAAGAGAAGCCTACCTGGAGAACAATTATACAAAATTGGAAAGGAATCCAACCAAAATTGTTCGAGAAGAAGCATTCTGAAAATTACACTCCAAAAACTAAAAAAATGGCACCCTATTTGGCCAATTTTTGGCGGATCGCCAAAATGAGCAATTTTTCAAAATAGGCCTATCTAGAAAATATTCGTACAGAATTTGAAAAAACATCTGAGCAAAATTGTCGGAGACGAAGCCTTTTAAAAATTGGCAACCGAAAATTTTAAATGCCACCTCCACCCCCAATTTAGCCAAATTTTGGCGGATCGCCAAAAAAAAAAACAAAAACAAAAAAACAAGAATTTTATCTAAGAGTTTACACACGTATAGACCGCGGATGCTCTTCCATTGATGTGAGAAGACCAGCCCGGTGTAGTCGGCCGGTCTAAAAGCAACTTTTCAAGACAAAACCACGAGGGAGCATTCGTACAAAATTGGAAAGAAATCCGATTAAAACTGTGGGAGAAGTAGCAGTTTGAAAACTGACCACTAGATATTTTTAAGTGCTCCCAATTTTGGTCAATTTCTGGCGGATCGCCAGAAAAAGTAACTTTTCAAAACAGGACCGCTTAGTGAATATTTAGGAAAAATTTGAAGACAATCCGATCAAAATTGTGGAAGAAGAAGCTCCTTGAAAACTGGCTACCGAAAAATCCCCCCCCCCCCCCCTCTCCCCATTTGCTCAATTTTTATGGATCGCTAAAAGAAGTTTTCAAGAGAGAACTGTGTAGGAATCAATCATACAAAATTGAAAATAAAATCTTGTCCAAATTGCGAGAGAAGTATTATGGAAACTGGTAACGAAATAAACATTTATGCAAAATTTGAATGCAAAATCTGATCAAAATTCTGAGAGAAAAAGCATTTTGAAATTGGCAACTAAAGAATTTTAAATTGCTTCCATTCGGCCAATTTTTGGCGAATGGGCCAAAAAAGTTTTTTTTAGGACAGGCCTACCAAGAGAACATTCGTACAAAATTTGAAAGGAATCCGATTAACACTGAGGGAGAAGAAGCATTTAAGTAAAAGTTTCCATACGTACATACCTACACACGCACATACAGACGACGGATACCCCCCTCTACTGATGTGACAAGATCAGCCCGACTAAGTCGGCTGGGTTAACGTGTCACCAAGAAAAACTGCCCATGACAGCATAAGAAATCACAGATCTGTCTCCAAGTCTCAAATAAACTGCATAAGATTCAAAAATATATATCAACGACTACTTCGTGGCAACTGTTTTTTTTTTTTTTTTTTTTTTTTTGTGATCAATTCAGCTTCCGGCACTGACGTCAT
>OX457030.1:13497656-13754375 GCA_949752745.1 Protula sp. h YS-2021 | reverse complement strand
ACTTGCGGTTTCGTCAGATTTCAAGGTCATCTGCCCAGTGACCTTGTGAGCAGCTTCCGTCATTCTCCTGCAACGATCACAGAAACCTCGCAATTCACACGCTCTGCACATGTCACTAATAAATCACTTCCATATTACCAGAAAATCTTCTTTCCCGTTTACCCCAATTCTAAAGGAAGCTATTTCAACCAACTGAACCACATCTTGTACTTACGCCAGTTCTGGTTTGATAACAGCCGTGCTTGAATCGTATGAGATCTCCCCATAAAAACACGCACTCGCAGGACGGGCAAGGCCCCTGGATGGGGATGAATTCCGTCTCATCTGCCCCTCCAGGCGCAGGAACGTCCGGGCTAGACACAGGACGTGAGAGGTACAGGTGCACACCGCGTTGATGCATTTCAAAGTACTATCATCACACTGAAATCACAGCAGATTTTTTTAACTAAATTAATTATAACATAAACTTACGGTTCGTTCTTGTCTTGAAATTGTTTTCTGATCTTGTGCAATGTTTACATCAAAGATCAAAAATAAACGCAAAGAAAAAAAATGAAATTGCTTAAAAATGGCAAGCATAAATTGGTAAGGGGAACTCACCCACTCAAGACGATGGCGAAGTTCTTATTACTTATGTACTTTTAGTGACATCAGAAAAAAAAAACATGCCCACACAAAATGATCAGTTGGGATTTGACACAACCATCCAGCGTCACTGCATTTGTAGGGAAGATCAAAAACAGAAATGTCCGTGGAGATTGAATCAAATACCACAAAAAAATGTAAAAAGGGTGACGGAAATTTACTTTCTTTTTAAATGACACAATAAGTCTTCCGTATAATTGTATTTCCAGAGCAAATATATAAAAATAAAAACAACGACCTAATGGGTACATGGCACACGTCGCACTGACAGAACCAGTTCACAGACACGAATGAACAGTCACATGGGTGGACGCACGACCGTTTACACTTTCTTTACTCAGTATTTTCAATTATGCCTTATCTGGAGTATAATCAATTGACCACTGTCCAGCTCTTAACAAAAAAGTACTCAGTGTTTTCGAGTTATCCTACAACGCAGAGCAAAGACTTTTGATTATGGAGCACGGCATTGCTCTACTTAGCCCAAGACAGTGAAACCTAATATATTTATATGTCGCAATATTATTTACCCAAACTTTAAAGAAGTGTCCAGAGACATTGTGACCAGGCGAGATCGTTATTCAGGTTTCAAAAGGCATGTATGATCGCAAAAAAACATAATTTTTCAAGAGAGGATCAACCAAGCGTGAATTATATGAAATATGAAAGCAATTAATCAAAACCGTGATAAAATCCTTTTGAAAATCGGTTAATGAAAATTTTATCAAATGCAGTGATGTGAATAATCTTTGGCGGATCCACCTCCCCACCCCCTACCACCCCCTCCCCAAAAAAAAAAAAAAAAAAGAACAAGTATTTTTAGGAGGGGCTTAAGTTTGGAATAACCACGTCCGTGAAATTTGAATACAATCCGATTAAAAGTGTAGGAGAAGAACCATTTTGGATTTCTAAAAATTTTAATTTTTTTTCACGAAACACCCAACAAAGCTTGTGTCAATTACTGTCAATCAAGATTTTAAGTTCTTTTCGATTACGATCCTGGTAGGATTTCAAACAAGTAATAGCCGCGTACGAACTAATGTCCTTTAATAAAATGTCAAAACAGTAAGACCAGAACCCGGGCGTCAGTTAAGATTTTGCTAAAAACTAGAGCAGTGTGCATAGCCCACATATTCCCCACAGCTTCTCGGACTGAAAACCGGGACCTTTGGTTTTGCCTGGGCACGCACCAACCAGCTGAGCTAACCCGTCAAGAAGCGAGATGACTGAGCTAACCGTCAGGGAGCTTCACTGACAAGCTTCTTAAAGCCGACTCTACAGCGGTGCTTACTGCTGTGCGTCAGCTGGGGGGGGGGGGGGGGGCTTGGGGTGACTCACTAAGAACTTGTTGAAGCAGACTCCACAGCGCTGCTTACTGCTCTGTGTCAGCTGGGGGGGGGGGGGGAGAGGTGGGAGTGGGGCGGGGGGTGACTCACTGAGAGCTTCTTGAAGCAGACTCCACAGCGCTGCTTACTGCTCTGCGTCAGCTGGGGGGGGGGGGGGAGGGGGAGGGGGGAGGGGGGAGGGGGTGACTCACTGAGAGCTTCTTGAAGCAGACTCCACAGCGCTGCTTACTGTTCTGCGTCAGCTGGGGGGGGGGGGGGAGGGGGAGGGGGGGAGGGGGGGGGGGAGGGGGTGACTCACTGAGAGCTTCTTGAAGCAGACTCCGACAGCGCTGCTTATTGCTCTGCGTCAGCTGGGGGGGGGGGGGGAGGGGGAGGGGGGAGGGGGGTGGGGGGAGGGGGTGACTCACTGAGAGCTTCTTGAAGCAGACTCCACAGCGCTGCTTACTGTTCTGCGTCAGCTGGAGGGGGGGAGGGGGAGGGGGGAGGGGGTGACTCACTGAGAGCTTCTTGAAGCAGACGCCACAGCGCTGCTTACTGCTCTGCGTCAGCTGGGGGGGGGGGAGGGGGAGGGGGGAGGGGGGTGGGGGTAGGGGGTGACTCACTGAGAGCTTCTTGAAGCAGACTCCACAGCGCTGCTTACTGCTCTGCGTCAGCTGGGGGGGAGGGGGAGGGGGGTGGGGGGGAGGGGGTGACTCACTGAGAGCTTCTTGAAGCAGACGCCACAGCGCTGCTTACTGCTCTGCGTCAGCTGGGGGGGGAGGGGGAGGGGGGTGGGGGGAGGGGGTGACTCACTGAGAGCTTCTTGAAGCAGACTCCACAGCGCTGCTTACTGCTCTGCGTCAGCTGGGGGGGGGGAGGGGGAGGGGGGAGGGGGGAGGGGTGACTCACTGAGAGCTTCTTGAAGCAGACTCCACAGCGCTGCTTACTGCTCTGTGTCAGCTGGGGGGGGGGGGGGGGGAGAGGTGGGGGTGGGGCGGGGGGGTGACTCACTGAGAGCTTCTTGAAGCAGACTCCACAGCGCTGCTTACTGTTCTGCGTCAGCCTGGGGGGGGGGGGGGAGGGGGAGGGAGGAGGGGGGTTTGGGGGGGGTAGGGGGTGACTCACTGAGAGCTTCTTGAAGCAGACGCCACAGCGCTGCTTACTGCTCTGCGTCAGTGGGGAATGCCGTCATCATCTGCCTCTGCTTCTTCTGTACAATCTTGCTTTGCTTTCACCTGAGAATAATCAGAGAATGATAGATCAGTCCAAAAACATGTCAGTGGGGACTTAGAAAAAACTAGAACAGTATGCATAGCCCACATATTCCCCACATGCCCCCCATCAGTTAAACACGGCCATCAATGTAAACCTTAGACATAGCAAGAGCTGAAATTTTCTAAGTCTTTGTGTGATGCCTTTTCCTTGGACGAACCTGAACCATTTACAATACCGATCCGTGTTTGTTCCCAAAAAAGCTACACACCAAGTTTCATTAAAATCCTTGCAGCAATTTTTTTGAAGTTCTCGTGTTAACAAGCTGTTGATGACAGACCGACCGACACACGGTCGATCGCATATATTCCCCATTTTCTGTGCGGAATAAATAAGAAAAAATAAAATACTTAAAATGATCTGGGTTCGGGTTCTGTTCACTGCAGATATTGTGCATAAATTGTAGTTTGTTTTTTTTAGGACAGTTGATGCGGTCAACTTATGTTTTTTTCTTGACATCTTCACCATTGCCCACAAAAACATTAAAACAAGAACTTTTGTACTCAATTATAAGCTCGACTCACGTCATTCACATGTTTTCTTTTTAACAACAATCCGAAAAGCTACCGCCAAAATATACAAAATGATGTCCTATAATAATAATTATTACAAGTTGCAAAAAAAAAGATGCTTTAAATACCTCCTTATATTAGGAAGTTGTCTTTTTTTTATTATTGCTTGGTTAGGGATGTTACATGATATAATAACATGAATATATAATGGCAATTTCTGTTCACAATCACATTTTAACAAATTACCCCAATTATTATTGTGCCTAAAACCCTACACCTATGGCCTTTGGGGCCCAAAATTTGGGCACTAAAATATTTTCCATCTTTATACCACAAAACTTTAATCTTCCATCAAGCATCTCGGTTACAAGCTATAACAATAATAAGCCAAAAAAAAAAAAAAAAAAAAAACACAAGTCATACCTTCTTAGGAACGACGGGACCAAACTGAACAGGCATATGTTTCGGCGGCAGCAGACTCGGGTCGAAATCAAGTTGATGTTCTTGTTTAAGCCACCGGATGGTGAGTGGTAAGCGGTCCCAAGGGCTCGTTCTTAGCATCTCACACACTAGCCTGAACCTGGAGAGATTAAAAAAAAAAACATCAACAAACCTATTATTAAACTAAGAACATTTTTCCATTAAAACAATGTTAAAGATCCCCGCCTCGAAAAAGTGATTTTTGGCCTCCGGAAAAATAAAGTTTTTAAAAGGTTTTTTTTCCAAGGACCTGATGGATTGTCCAAAAAAAAAAATAAAGGCTTTTGGGGGTTCCACTGACAAGCCTGCATAATGCAACTCCCAATAAGGAACCTACCTATACTTATACCCTGATTCTTTAGTTCTCTTCCCGATGATGTGGCGAAGACGCTTTGATTTCTTGGGGTTTTGCCAGGCCCATTCAAACTAAACGCAATGAAAGAAACAGAAATAAACCAATTTGAAACAAACCATTTTTCTGTAATGTACTTTATTTTTCACTTTCTTTTTTTTTTATGAAAATGAAATGTTGCTGTTGCACATCTCTAATCCTATCCAGACAATGGGAAATTCATTTTATGCACATTAATATAGTTTGTTAAATTTGTAATTTTATGAAAGAAAATTGTCATGTTCGACTTCAAAAATAATACGAAATATATATATATATATATAGAAAATTTTAGGCATTGGACAAAGTGGAGGGCTGGACCAGGCAGTTTGTCTGAAAATATTCATATTCACTAGTTATATTTAAGAAAGCTGGACCTCTCGATGCTAAATGTGTATATTTGTATTACCTTTTGACAAACTATAATTTCGTCAATTTTTGACCGATTTCCAAAAATATTACTAGCTTGCACATGTGCGATACATGCATCAGAACATTATGCTACTGATTTTCTTCAATGGAACCAGTGATTGCAAAAACTTTGAATTCGGAAACGTTGATGACACTTACCCTTAGAGCAGATATTTTATTAGGAAATCCATGAATAATGAGAACCATTTCCCTGTAAAACAAATAACATCAAAATAAAACAAATGGAAATAATTATGAAACTGAAAAATTTACCAAACCAACACACTTTCAAAGTGTATTGTTTTAACTGAAAATATTTTTTAAAACAGTTACTGAAAAGCTAAAATGCCATTTGGTAAAATTTCAATATAGATCCCAAATCACACTTTTGATGTTGCGAGTAGAATTTCTGTGTTTTGAGTGAAAACTAACCTGATAGAAAAATTAAACAGATGATTTCTTTACACTTAAGAGCAATCGTGTTTTTAACAATCCGTATGCTATTTCAAATACATTGTGAAAGTTTTAACAAAGATTTCAGTTCCAACTGTTTATATGTTCTAAGTATGCACTATTTGTGCGATATTTCTTTTGTCATTTCTTAAATTTTTACCCGGTCCGTTTGCAGTCGACATGCAAAATTCTTGCGCACTTTATTCGGAACACCCAAAGTTTGATTAGGCGTATTGTCTGCACATAATTAGGGTAATGATGTCCTTATGCAGCAGACTAACAGTAGCCATGTTTAATTGATCCTCCTCCTTTTCGTTTTAAAATTCATTCACCCTCGTACTTTCCGAGAATCTCGTTGTTGTCTACCAAACAAAGGACGAATTAAAGCCGGATGGGCCAAGTATAATACAGGTTAACCGAGCAAACTGTTTTATACTAAATGTCGAAATAGATATTGGGGAGTTCAGCCCTAAGCACCCCAGTAAAAAAGCCCCCCCCCCCCCCCCACAAAAAAATATAATCAAATAATAATAATAACATCTATCCCAAAAATCAATCAGATAAATCAAAATTATCCATAAATCTGAACTCCAATTAAGATTACTGACCTTCAGCAATTGATTATAACAACTGAAATTAAAATTTTTAAATATAAATTTGGACTACAGAGAATCTCTTATAATTACAAGTCAAATCCTGCCATCAATATTTGTTAACTGTGACATTGCACATGATATACTTTACGCGTTTTTTCCTATATATATATATATATATATATATATATATATATATATATATATATATATATATATCATTCGGCTTCCAAAAGGACGCACACTGACAAGGTACAGAGGGCCCCATCCACCCATATCCGAGGACAGACCCGATGAATGACCTTGTACAATTAATTAAAACGATTGCAACTGAGAACTAGAGCCTTGGTGCAGTTAATTTCAACAATTTCATTGAAGAGGTCTCATGCTGGCTAAAACCTTTTATACTGTGATGGGCAAGATTTAGGCCTTTCACCTTGTAACGCATACATGTAATGTTTACTTAGTCTTTATGAATTATCCAGTAAATGAAACGTCTCCCTGCTGTTAATTTATATCTACTAGGCATACAACTTTTCTAGTCAAAGGAAGACTTAATCTGTAATAAAGTAAACATTTGGTTGCGTGAACCTATTCCAAGTGTAATACAATAATAATTTCTTTATGTGTTATTCCAAAATATATATACAATACTGTTAAAATGTATATTGAATATTCAACTGAAACATTAAAAAGCCTGCTACATATTGCCCAAAGAAAAGTTCATAACAGTATATTTTTTAACCCTGCACCGATTCTTCCTTTTTAATGTTTTTAAAAAATAACCTGACGCTGCAATTCTACAACTGATGGTCTTTTTATGCCTGCGATATAAAATGCTTCTGAGATATCGCGCAAACACAAGTGCAGACAGACGGACGGACAAGTTCATAACTATATCTCACCTTTACACGGTGGATAATAATCTGCCGTTGCACAACTTTACTATATATACTTTCTGTCTCAAAGGTTTGGTTTGCTGCCGATAAAAAATTATAGATATCGCGCGAACAAAAGTTAATGCAAAAATGACTAAGTCAAAAAACGTTAAAAGGTCGAAATTTTCATATTTTTATTTACAAAATCGATAAATAACCTCCCATTGCACAACTTCACTATATACTTTCTTCCTGTACGATTTGGTTTTCTTCCGATAAATAGTAACGGAGATATCGCGCGAACAAAACTGGATACAAAAACGACTAAGTCCGAAAACGTAAAAAAGTCGAAATTTTCATATTTTTTTTCACAAAACAGAAAAAAATGACCGACCGTGGCAATACTTCACTATATATACTTTCTTCCTGTACGACTTAGGTATTTTGATTCATAAATTCCAATAAAATGTTACCCGGATTTTTTTCTAAAATTCTAACTACTTTAAATGTGTGTTTTATAATTTATTAATTTTTATAGATATAAATTTATGCGGCACATATTTAAGTATTATTAAATTTGATGGTCGGGAAATCCCGAGAAGCCCTATTTTAGATAGGTCCAAAAACTCTACAAAACCTTTATTTTTCGGTCAGAACCCTGGAAAACCCTCAATACCCAGATTTACGTCGTAATCAATCTACAAAAGTTCCTTTCGCAGGAATTTTGATCTATTAAACGTGAAAAATGCATCATTCCATTTTAGTTCCCGTTTATTTTAAGCAGTTCAAAGGGCTAAATATGCAGTATAGACAACTTAAGTGAAGTAGTTTTGTAAGATATTTCGTAAAAAATGTTCCGGTATGAAAAAGATAAACAAATAGTTCATGTTTGCAAAATACTGTTACGTTTCTGCTGTTTTAAACGACTCATTTTTTGTTGCCGAATGAAGCAGAAGACCCTGAAATTTTTGTGTAGACATTCGAGCCTCATTCTGAGTTGAACATAAACAAGTCTTTTGAACATTGCGAAAAGGCGAATTTTTACTTGTTATGTTTCTTTATCCTCAGTAAGACTCGTAGCGGGTAGCTCCAAGAAGCGGTGCGCTAAAAAGTTTCCAGGCACCGCTTCAAAGCCTCGTTATATAACGATAAGCAAGTCAACTGCGCTCGCTTTGAGGCACCCCTGTGGCTACTTTGTGCGCAATTCAACGATCCATAAGTTTTTATTGGCATTTGCTAAAGGCCCTCAAAGTACAACGGTAATCATATACAACTTCTGTGTTACGCTTTCTTTAAAAGAAAATAATACGGAAATAACCCATAATCAATAAATTATGGGTTAAAGCAATAAATGACATGTGTTTGTATACAGGGAGCATACTTTATTACGTGAAATAGTAACAATAACTTTTTGCAATTATCCATCAAAAAAACTTTTAAATTGATATTTCAAAAGAATGTAAACATAAAAAGTCAAACATTGTGGGTGTACCAAATAAATTATACGTAATTCTGCATCTTTCAACTATTTAATATATATTGTCCAAATAAACTATTACCCCTTTATTTAAATTTTCGGTCCCTTGACTTTGGTCACGTGACATTTAAAGGCCAACATGCAAACAAACATTTGAAGGGGTCCATGCATAAACTTGATAACTGCAGTTATCAGCAGTGGAGAAAAACGCTTTTAAAGTTTGAAATTTTAGTAACAAACATAGGTTTTTCCCATCGCATTTTCCTAAAAAATACCCACTTCTAATCGGTTTTGAGGTGTAAGACTTACATGCGTGATAGAACAGAGGCCAAGAAATACCGTGGTGGTAACAGTGCATTTTCCTGATAAGTTAAGTTATCAAGTTTATGCATGGACCCCTTCATTTGACAGGTGGGTGCGGAAGCTAACATTTCTGCACTTTTAAAAGATATACAGCTCACTAAAAACTGCCTGTTTTACAAAAAGGGCATATTGGGCATGAACTTTCTGTAGATGTTTGAATAATAGGGGCTGGTATGCAGGATTCGTGCCTCAGAACATATGAAATTGACCCCTATTAGTGTAACAATGGAAGGCTTCGTAGCTCTGACAGAGATATACCATGTCATACACAAGTCAGAGCTACTCGGAGTTACGTAGCGGGCCGCTTATAATTACAAAAGATAAATGTTCCCGGACAATATTTTCGCAAGAAGTCCTGGAGAGTATTGAGCTTTTTTTAGCTCACCTGAGCAGAATTAAAGTTGGAATTTTGGCTTAGACAGGTTGGGCGATAATATAGGATCACGAATCTGTTACGGTCATCGAAAGATACAAGTAGTTCTACGTTGAGAAAGAAATCTCAGACTGGGCGTACAGTTTGCACCAATTGCTTAACTAACATCTGAACGCGTATATTAAGGGCACACGTTCTCTGTGAATGGTTTAAAGACCCTGGTCAAGGCCCTGGTTCAGTTGACTCGAACTAACCACGGTCCTCTGCCACTGGTTTTATGTGCGCCTCCAGCATGGGAGCCTGTATTATGTTGTTTTATTCGCCTGTTTGGATCCACTGTGAATCCTATGTACGTGTGTCCTTTATATCGTTCATTTCTACAGCAGAGAAGATAAACACCAAAAAAATTTTCAATCTCGCGCGACATGTCAAGTGACGTTGTTATACAACAGCCGACCTCTGATCGGTTGTTGGACAATAACGGTTTAGTGATCGAAATATTTTCCAGAAGCAGCACAAGCTATCTATTGCTTCGAATAGTGGTGAGGTTCTCACTTTCGCGAAATATATCACGTTTCTCCAACGCACAGTAACCAGCATCATAAAAACAAATACACTTGTGTCAATAAATACATTACCAAGATATATTTAATAGAAGTAATCATCGAAATATCAATTTGGATAACTAGCCAAACCCTTTTAATTATATTTTAGTATGATGCTATATAAATACATTTTTATTTCTTGGAAATAAAATGAAACACATTTACATTTCTTATGAATATACTGAAATACTATCTACTATGTTATTTTATTTTATTATCTGTGTTATAATATAATAAAAAAACTAAGAGTGCAATAGACGGATGTAGTCAGCAGTGCTGTTGTATTTGGGGGAGGGCGATAGGGGATATAAGCAATATTCGTGAATATTCCCGACTATCACACGGACGTTATTTTCATTTCATCTTACAGAGTACCGGAAACAACTAAGAAATATTATCTTTTTGAAAGTTTTGTTTACCTTTTGCGGATGTTATGAACATATACGGTAATAAGTTTCCTTAAAATCGCTATTACAAAACACTCGCGAATGGTTACATGGTCATTTCGTTAATAAATCGCGTCTTCATTACTGCTATAGAACATTTTACTAATTTCGGACTAATTTCACGCACACAGTGAGACACAGAAAGTTGCATCACTTCAGAATCCAATTTTTATGTCATATGGGCTGGAAATATTATAGAATAAAATAAAATGTGGGATGTTTCAGCGACGGTATGTATAGAATGTTCGAGTAATGGCTACAAACAACTCAGAGGAAAAATGAGTGAAGAAAGTGGCAACACTGCTGGGAATGTACCTGCTGCAACGCCAGATATTCTCGCTGGGCAAATGCAGATATTTTTTCTTCAAAACTCTGGGCTACCAGTAACCCCAAGATTACCACAAGAAATTCTAATTTCTCGTTCATTTGAGAGCTGTTCTTTTAAAAGTGTAATGAGCTGTGTTGTTGGTCAGTGTCACATTTATTTTTTACATTCTGCTTCCTTACGCAAAAAACAAAGAGCAAAATACCGTCCGTAGTACGATAAACATTATCAGCAAGACAATTAGTATTTCGATACCTGCCTGCGTAGTGAAATAATATGGTCGTGATGTGGGCGATAATACGCATAATACTAACAAGCCGGCTCATTCCTAGAATTTTGCCGAAAGATTTTGACGTTTCGATCGAATGAAGTTGGAATAGAGGTGAAAAAATGATGAAAGAAATCTTGAGAAATTGAATGACACTCCATTTTACTAGTAGAAATTTATAAGTAAGTGGGCTACTCGTACAAAAGGGCCTAAATAATGTGTAAAATAAACCGATTCACAGTTCCGTCTGTGAGATTTACGGAAAAGAGGAATCAATTGTTGGGGGATAAACATGGCATCATAGAAACAAAGAAATCAGTGGAGAAATGCATTAATATCGCATTGAAATAGATACAGGGTTCTTTTTATGTTAGAAACCCATTTTAATATTTTCATGAATAAATTTTCCAACATTCCAATAAAGTTTTGTCACCCTTATAGGTACGCCATGATAGAGAATCTAAACGTATTTTCCTTGTTAGTTTCTTTATATTTTACCCCCACTGGAATCCTGTTAATTTCTTCTAACATAAATTTAACAATATGTATGTTGAAAAAAAATTTTGTTTTGTTTCTCGCTTATCATTTATCACGAAAAAAAATTGCAATTGAAACACCTCCATGGGAAAGGTCATTAAGTAGGAATTGGCTTGCAAGCTAATCCGTACTTTCGGAGCTGTCCTATAGGCATGTAGTTTCGACTGAAAATTATGATAATATTGGGGTAAGTTAAAACTAAATGACAGTAGATAACACAAATCCTTTGAACTTTTATCAATTACTCTGTTTTCTCCGTCTTCTCTTTATACTGCATCCCAACATTTTCAATCGATACAATGCATCAGTCGGAACTGCCCGAAAGTATTTATACTTCGAAATTTTTTGAAAAGTTTTGGCGTTTCGAAATAGTAGGTTAGGCTTTGGGTATATGAAAATTATATGAATAAAACGTGAAAAAAAAAAAAAATAGCGAAATTCTATTGTACGAGAAGCAAAACAGAGGCAGGCTATAAAAGAAGTTTTTAGTCCCCCGCCGGGGGACTATAGTTTTCGGGTTTGTCTGTCCGTCTGTCGACACTTTCTTTGTTAACACACTGAAGCCTACCTTTTTCTAACCGATTGTTAAGATATTGTGTATATGGGTAGTACTGGAACGAACTAGGATCAGTATTGTAAATGAGCTATGTCGGCCCAAGGATATTGGCCCAGCTGAACATCACAAATTTTCCCAATCCTTACTCAGTCAAATGAGTTTGTTAACACACTTAAGCCTACATTTTTCCACCGATTGTTAAGATATTGTATGTATGGGTAGTACTGGAACGAACAAGGATCGGTATTGTAAATGAACCATGTCGGCCCAAGGAAATTGGCCCAGCTGAACTTCACAAATTTTCCCAATCCTTACTCAGTCGAATGAGTTTGTTAACACACTCAAGCCTACATTTCTGGTTCGATTGTTGAAATCATTTAGAGATAGGAAGTATTTTAACCAACAAAGGTTGGTATTGTAAATGAGCCCTGTCGGCTCAAGGACATTGGCCCAGCTGAACTTCAGAAATTTTCACAACCCTTACATACTGGAATGAGTTTGTAAACAGACTCAAGCCTACATTTCTGCATCGATTGACAAGATATCTTAACTATGAGTAGTATTGGAACCAACAAGGTTTGGTATTGTAAATGAGCCATGTCGGCCCAAAGACATTGACCCAGCTGAACTTCACAAATTTTCCCAATCCTTACTCAGTTGAATGAGTTTGTTAACACACTCAAGCCTACATTTCTGGATCGATTGTTGAAATCTTTTAGATATAGGAAGTATTGCAACCAAAAAAGGTTGGCATCATAAATGATCCCTGTCGGCCCAAGGACATTTGCCCAGCTGAACTTCAGAAAATTTCACAACCCTTACATACTGGAATGAGTTTGTTAACACACTCAAGCCTACATTTCTGCATCGATTGACAAGATATCTCAACTATGAGTACTATTGGAATCAACAAGGTTTGGTATTGTAAATGAGCCATGTCGGCCAAGGCCATTGATCCAGCTGACCTTCACAAATTTTCCCAATCCTTACTCATTTGAATGAGTTTGTTAACACACTCAAGCCTACATTTTTGAAACAATTGACAAAATGTTGTACACATAGGTAGTATGGGTGGTAACAAGAATTGGTATTGTAAATGAGCCATGTTGGCCCAAGGACATTGGCCCAGCTGGAATTTTAAAATCCACGAATATGATACGAAGGGTTGTAGTCCAACCTAACAAAATAAAATACTGGGATTGTATGCCGGCGGGGGACATAGTCAGTTTCACTGACCCACTTCTTTTTTTAAACTTAGATGACAGCTTATTGTATTGTAGTGTGTGTGTATATTGTCTCAGAAAAGTTTGTGAATATCTGGCTTCGTGGAATGTTTCCTTTTCTTGTTACAGGTGGATTATTAGGCGGAGCTTTCGGTGTATTCACAGCTGGAATCGATCCAAATATAACCGGTACCGAGACACCTACAGTTAAGTTAGTTTGGCAAGAAATGAAATACAGGACTAAGTCTTATGCGAAAAACTTTGCCTTGATTGGTGCCATGTTTGCCGGAACCGAGTGTCTTGTAGAAACAGTAAGTTAAATGGTTGAGTCTTATTTTTTTTTACCATCGTACTTAGCTGGGTTCCCCTCAAAAATACTAGCAAGCTGTCCCAAAAAAAATTTTCCTTAAGCTGTGAAGTTTCAGAATGGTATCTTTGTAAATGCAGTAACAAATTTAAAATATCGGCATGCTGGCTGCGTCGCTGTTCGACATTCTAAAATATTTTTCAGATCACCAAATGTTTTGCGTATACCACAGTAGAAATATTACTTCAATTTAAAAAAAAAAAACAGAATTTCAGAAAATTCAGGCATATTATAAAAAAAATAAAAATGATATCGTCGGAGATATACTAGAGATTAACGTGCGGGCGGTGGTATTTGTGGAAATAAATTTGTCAACCAGGAACTGTTGTCGATTCAGAGAGCTCGATGTCACCATTGGGTGGTCAGTGATCCGATATAAACAAATAAATTCTTAATCTACAGTATCGCGGCAAATCTGAGCTGATAAACGGAACGATTTCTGGTGGCATAGTTGGTGGTGTTCTTGGATTTAGAGGTATACATTTTTTTTATTTACTATTCAAATTTCAACTGTAGCTTGTGTGAAACTGCATATAAAACAAGTTTAAACTGTTCATGAAATATGGAAGGTCTGCTTTTTGTGTGACAGTTATACATTTATAACTATTTTATAAACATTTACCAATCTTTAAAAACTACATACACTTTACGTTGGTTGGTTGATAACCTTTTGATTGTCTGTTATAGCGGGCCTGCGGGCAGGCGTGCTTGGAGCAGCTGGATTTGCAGCCTTTTCTACAGTTATAGACTATTATATGAAAGGACACTGACACCAGAAAAAGCGTAGGGTTTTTTGTTGTTTTTTTTTTCCAAATGACGAGAATGTCTAGTAAATGGGTGTCACTTATAGCCCTGTGGCTCAATTTTAGCAAACGCTGTGCTGTATCAGCTATACAAGCAGGAGACCACTTCGCCATCTGGACGCCGCCAAGTGTTCAAGAATTGCATCAATTATTAGTCAGAAAAAAGCGGAAGTAGAAAAGTGTATAGCGTGTAAGCATTGGGTCACAGCATTTTACGTTTTATGTAAAACCAAGAAATACACTCTTTTGTAATGGCTCCGTACTTCAAATCTCTCTTTTTGTATTGTCATATCGTGCACTTACTCCAGGGGAGACCAATGCAACATTGTTCCAAGAATTTGTTAAATTATTCATGACTGTAGCAAAAGAAACATGGAAATCACGAAACAGTAACCAAATAAATGAACACAACATTGTTATTTTTTGTTTGTTTTTGTTTTTTTTTTCAAGTTAATCACATTATAACATAAAATACTTGTAAGGAAAAAATACAAGCGCAAATCTTGAATTCGCATACTTTACAGACAAATCTAAATCGGTATAAATCTATTTTGGACGATCAAATTCCATGCATCTATTTTTTTAAAATAAGTGACAGAGAAATCCAACTAAATCCAAATAAACACAGAAAGACCATAGCAGCACTGTTTCACAGATTTTGAAAGAAACAGGAATCCTTGAACAAACAGACCATCACATTACGATCCACCCTAACTACTCCGTAATTATGACCTGCGATAACCAAGTGACCCTATTGCACGCATGAACCAAGCGATGCCCAAGAGACTATTATTAAAAATACATATTTTTAATGACTATGAAGTTCTTCCTTCCGAATAGACAGTTCATAGAAGTATATATTAATGTAGAAGTAATATCCTCGCCAGGTCTGTTGTACTTCACCAAGTACCAGTCATCTTGTGGAGTTTAAAAGTAACTACTGATTCTACAGTTGACCTGATGCTGCTGACTGCGACACCTCTTCGTAGAACCCTTTATTCTCACCTGACCAGTTGAAACTGATTAATAATCAACACATTGTTTGAGGGGGAAACGGCCATGACCCCCCCCCCCGGCCTTTACCCTCCGGCGGTGATTCCCCCCCTCGGTCTCTAGCACCCTCCCCCCCTGGTCCTTACCCCTGGCGGTGATTACCCCGCCGGCTCTCCTCATTTAATTTGGGGGGGGGGGGTAAGGGTCGACCCTCGTCCCCCTCCTCATTTAATATCGGGGGGGGGGGCAGGAGGGGGTAAAGGCCGGGGGGGGGGGGGGTTGTGTTACCGAACTCGGATGTTGGAAGGCATCTTGAGTTTATAACTAAAAGAAAATCGTGGTTTTCAGAGCATTTAATAGCTTCAACAAATAACGTCAGCTGCGTATTATCAGCTCGGTTTCTTTTTAGATTTAAAACTGTCTGTCAGATTTCTGGCAACTAATTTAAAAGTTGGTGTTCTCGCAATCACTTCCCCGCCACTTCGCTTTTCAAATGTAAACTTGCCCCTGCAACAAAATAAAAAAATGAAACTTTATGCCTCAACAACACAGAATATAAACTATTCGTTTTGAAACTTCCATCGACCTTCCAACTACAACTTTACGGCCCCAATTTTCATTCTCTTCCGCATCCCCCCCCCCCCCATCCCATCTCCCCTTTCCACCCGTTCTAGTTACCCCTAGCTTCCCATCAGTACACTACACTGATCATCATAAGTTCTTCCCATAGTCATGTACCCTGCATCTATATCTAGCTTTCGACATTCTTCAGGCGAAGTGTAGACTGCAGTAATACATCCGCTACGCGTAGATGTACTGCCCCGGGTATGCCGCCATCAACCAGAAAACAAAGCAACTGCGTAGTTTAGTTTCCACCAAAAATAAAGCCTCGGGGTTTTTTTCAAAAAGGGAGGGGAGAGCAGGGTTTGTTTGGCTGCTGTTCGTCGCTCCTGATGGCCATATGTAGCCACACACACCCTCCCGACACCGTGCCCCCGCGCCCCACTCGTAGGTCCGCTACTGGTCATGACTCCTGCTTACCAAAGGTGACCACACACGCCCTCCCGACGCCCCCCCCCCCCCCCCTCCAACGTACCCGCAGGTCCGCTACTGGTTATGACCCCTGCTGACGACAGGTAGCCACACACGCCCTTCCGACCCCTGCCCCTACACCCCACTCAAGTCCGCTTCTGGTCATCACCCCTGCTTACCACCGGTGGCCACACCTGCCCTGCCATCACCCCCCCCCCCCCCCACCCCTGAAGTTCGCTACTTGGCACTTCCCTGCTTACCACATGTAACTATACACGCCCTTCCCGCCCCTTGTCCTCACACCCCACTAAGGTCCGCTACTGGTCATGGCTCCTGCTTACCACATGTAGCCACACACGCCGTCCCGAACCCCCTGCTCCCCCCTCCCCCGCAGGCCCGCTAGCGTCCATGACCCCTGCTGACCACATGATGCCACACACGCCCTCCCAAATCCTGCCAATCCCCCTGCAGGCTCCCTACTGGTTATGGCTCCTGCTTACCACATGCAGCCACACACGCCCTTCCGACCCCCTGCCCCTACACCCCCACTAAAGTCTGCTTCTGGTCATCACCCCTGCTTACCACAGGTAGCCACAGCTGCCCTGTCATCCCCCTCCCCCAACCCCTGAAGTCCGCTACTTGGCACACCCTACTCAGGTCCGCTACTGGTCATGGCTCATGTTTACCACATGTAGCCACACACACCGTCCCTTCCTCCCCCCCCCCCCCCGCAGGTCCGCTACTGGTCATGGCTTCTGCTTACCACATGTAGCCACACACGCCCTCCCTCCCTCTCCCCCCCCCCCCCCCGCAGGTCCGCTACTGGTCATGGCCCCTGTTTACCACATGTAGCCACACACCGTCCCTCCCTCTCCCCCCCCCCCCCGCAGGTCCGCTACTGGTCATGGCCCCTGCTTACCACATGTAGCCACACACACCGTCCCTTCTTCCCCCCCCCCCCCCCCTGCAGGCTCGCTATTGGTCATGGCTCCTGCTTATCACATGTAGCCACACACGCCGTCCCGAACCCTGACCCCCCCAACCCCCCGCAGGTCCGCTATTGGTCATGGCTCCTGCTTATCACATGTAGCCACACACGCTTTCCCGAACACTGGTAACCCCCTGCTCCCCCCCTCCCCCCCCCCCCCCCGGCAGGTCCGCTAGTGGCCATGACCCCTGCTGACCACATGAAGTCACACACGCCCTCCCAACTCCTGCCCATCCCCCAAGGGTTCGCTACTGGTCATGGCTCCTGCTTACCACATGTAGCCACACACGCCCTCCCTCCCTCCCCCCCCCCCCCCCGTAGGTCCGCTACTGGTCATGGCTCCTGCTTACCACATGTAGCCACACACGCCGTCCCGCTTCGTCTGCAGTTTAATGTCTTCTGCCAAGGGCAAGGTCGTGTGGCTCGTATACTGGAAGGTTCGCCGTGACGCATTCAGTCTTGGTTCCTGCAACAATTCAAAATTATCTCAGAATTCAAACTATGGATTTATACAACAGCAAACATCCACACACCAGTGTGGTCAATATCAATGGAACACACGGTTAGAGGGCATTATCTTATGACGTTTTCGCGTGACTTGGCAATAAAGCAAATGTAGGTCTGCTTTCTGCATAAATTACAGACACATCATGCTTAAAACAAAGATGGACACTTAACTTGGATATTATAAATCTTTCTCTTCCCGAGGCCTAAATGCTCACTTTAGCAAAAACAGACAATTTTATCCCCTCCTAACCTGAGATACCAAATAACAGGCCGAGTACCCCAACCCCCAGCCCCCTCCTTCCCCCCACCCTCCCTCCACAACCGGTCCTGGAACTGATTTCCGAAGGACTCTCGCCACGGCGTTAATTGCAATTACCTCGCCCACAACACCTCGGCCCTCGTAGGTCTGCACACTCCCCGTGCTGTTGCTGAAGATGTGCCAGTGCCTCAGCCGTAGTATTAATTCCTCTCTCTGTAAATTCTCTATACGAATACAGTATTTCCACTGATGTAGACCCTGGTGAAATAAATACGAATGTAAAATTTACATTTTAAACACATTTTCTTTCCAGGTGATTAAAAACAAAAACCTTCTTTTTTTCTCTGAACATCTAAATTCACTTTTCAAGGTAAAAACTAAAAATATAAAGACATTTACTTAAAACTGAAGGAGAATATTTTCAAGCAAATCGCAAACAAACAACAGCATAAATCAAGGTTTTTTCATCAACATATATATAAAAGCAGGCCTTCATATTACACAGTGTAAAATGACTTACGTTGTTGCCCCAGTAAAACGGCATGACAGTGATTTTGATCTTATTCGTGGTTTGCTCATAGATATCAGTCAGCTCAATCTGTGGGTTTTGTTCTCTCCATTCCCACAGCACTGCTTTGGCTTTGAGATTTCCTGAATACCCGAAAAAACATTTCCACCAGATCGCCTGAAGCTACTTGAAATATTCACAGATTTTGAGAAAAAAATCACGGCAATCCGCGCCACTTGTAATGATTAGTTTTAAAATGAGGTACAGCAATGTTTCTCTGCATTTCTATTGGATAAAAAAACACACACATAAAGTCGGCTGTGCCCTGTCAAATGCAAAATCAAATGACTCTTTCATTCTGCCGCCCATATGTGTGTAAGAATTTATTTAATCAACTTAATTTCATTCTTACAGAAAAGATCCGCCATAACGACACCGTATATGACGTAACGTAATACTAAGCGCTATCATTCCCAAGCAACAACTCGTGCCATTTCAGTAATAAACCTAAGTATACTTCTTAATGATTAACCTACATAAGTGGAAGCTTGCTTTTCAGATTAACACAATTCCTGTGTGTTGCTTTAAAATCTCAACTGTCAACACCTACCACCGTGTGAGTTATTGCGCAAGACGCACCTTGTACACTCACCTGAAAGATCATTTCTGAGAAAAGCAGTGACAATGGCATTGCTCACGTAGACTTTTTCCGTTGACTTGTAGGGTATTATATCATCGTGGTTCACATAATCTACACCAGGTATGATCGAGGAATGAAGGTACTGTTAAATATAATATAATATATAAGCATAATAACAATAGTGACATATGCTCAAACTAATGTTTAAAGAAAAACCAATCCTTGTAAAACGTTACGCATGTGATCTTTCGGATGTTGGCGTCCTCAACATTCACCATTAAGACCTAATATCCAGCTGCACAATGGCACAAAATCGAAACCCAACAACTCAGAAAAAGAAATCAAATTGAAACTAATTTTACCTTGTTCAAGTCCCGATCATCCACAGCCACTGTATAGCAGAATCGCTGTTTGGGCGAGTCTTCACCGCGCCCTTCGCTCTTGCTTCGATCGCTCTCGTCTTCGTACCTTAAACTACGACAGAAGACAATCAATGGCATAACCTACGACAGACACAAACAAGAAAGAAAAAAGGACAGAAAAAACGCACCTTTTTGTACAGGGTCACACTGTAGCTCGTGTTTTTTTTGATACATGGTTTCAGTGTGTTTACAGTTAAAGTGATAAATTACACTTAAGGCGGCATTCTGAAACCGGATATGATAAATTCAGAAGTGAGTATCAAAGCAAAAGTTTCTAAGAACAATAAGACAGAACTAGTTAATTTATAACATTAGTCGCATCTTGAGTCCCTTCAACATTTTTTTTTGCCCCTTAACTGAAAATTATTCACAAACCTAGCGATTTCCTCCTTTTCAGACACGTGTAGCTTACAGGTCCAGGGAAACAAAATGGCGCCTCTGTATCCAAATATTCGATGAAGGAATACTTGACCAACCTCGTAACTGCTTTCTCTCTTTGATACTACCTTTCCTAATTCAACCAACCTATTTGCGGAAAAAAATAGAGAAGCTGAGAAGAAATGCCTAATCCCCCCTACTTCCGAGCATTCTGGAAGAAAGCGACATGGCGTAAAGTTCGAAGAATTTATGAAAAAAAGAACTCTGTGAAGGGTAATAACTTTCATCAGAACTAGAAAATTTAATTTTTTGCTTTGTACTAAAGAAAAAACTTCGAATGAGCTTTGTTTTTTATTTATATACTTTATCTGCTGCAAGCTTTGAGTAAGCAGGTACATTCGAAACTGACAATAGTGGGCTTAAGTTGACTTTTTTAGCACTTGTCTGGTCAGGTAGGCATGTTAAGAGATCTGCCAGTCTGATCATACTGTTTTACCTGTTCGACTACCTACTGCGCGACCTGAGATTTTTCCTACCCGGGAAGGTAGTGCAGTCGTTATTGTAAAGCCTTGGGTAACTTGAATAATTCGTTTACCAGAGGACAGTTATGCATTTGTCGATATATGCGATTATCCAGCACATTTTAAAATTTGAATCAATGACAAATGATTTTAAGGTACACGGGACGGGTAATTTACACCGTTTTTATTTTTTTTCAAATGGAAAGCCCTGATGTTATTATTATTATAATTTGTGAGGTGGTCAGCTCGTGGCTTTATCTTTTGCAAATTTAAGCCTACTGTCCCATATAAACTAATTTTATGGAACTGGTATTTCCTCTCTTAATGCTTAAATATTTAAGATTTTCTCATGCTGTCACTTCCTTTAAAATCGAACCATTTTCCAGTGGTTTCTTCGGAAGGAAAACAAACTGTTTTTTTTTCTGTCGAACACAACAAAGTTGCACCTCGCAGAAAAAAATTGTTCAACATGCAAGAATTCCCTTTGTGACAAATTGGTCGAAAAAAAACTCGTTTACTATATATTCAGTTGCTACACTTGACTCAATACTTGGAACATAAAAGAAATTGAAACTTGAAACTATTTGTTAAGGCCTTTAATCAATTTTTGAAATAGCATACGGGTTGTTATAGTCCCAGCGGACCCTTTCTATCTTCCTAGGACAGAAAGGGTCACAGTTCCTGCCCTGCAATGGAAATGGCCATTGATCTCAATTTTCGAGGCTCTGGATCTTTCGGCGCACGTTCAAGGATATCGAGGCTCAACCTGGAAGGCTTTTTCTTAAAAAGCAGGACCTCAGCGAAACTCCCAAACTAGAGTAAAGCACGTTCAACAGGGTTGAGATTTCGCGGTCGCCCGGTCGCCCGTCGGCGACCAACTTTTGGCTCGGGCGACCAACTTTTTCGAGTTGGTCGCCCGAGTGGCGACTACCTTTTTTCTGAGTATTTTCAGGTACATTTGGCAAAAATTGCGCCGAGCGACTAACTTTTGTGCCGGGCGACTAAAGTTTTATTGTTGGTCGCCCGCAGGGCGACCAGAAAATTTTACGAAGTCTCAACCCTGGTTCAAGGACACCGAGGCTCGAACTGGAAGGCTTTTTCTTAAAAATTTCGACCTCAGCGAAACTCCCAAACTAGAGTAAAGCGTGGTTTTGCATCTGTGGATTCACTGTTGTTGTAGGGACAATGAGGCGATAATGAGGGATTCGATATCCTGATCTCAAGAAAACACATATTTTTCTCAGTAAAAAATTGTTATCTGACTATAAAACTTGTGCGCCATAATTTATAATTGGGCCATTTACGTGACGCACCCTTTCATAAATAACGCCGTTGGCAAGGGTCATGCGCCGAGATTTGGAAAATTGACATCAATGACATTTCCTATTGTAGGAACTATGACTCTTGCTGTGATAGGAAGACCGCAAGAGTCATCTAGGACTGGGGTTGTTAAAAACCCCGATTGGTCTTTGGTGCAAGAGAAATGCGACATTTAGGCAAAATCTCTCTATCATTTCTTTCATTTTTTACCCAGGTATTTTATCCGAAACGCAGAATTTCTGCGCATTTTTATTTGGAACGTAACAAGTGTGATTTGGCTTATATATTTCCTTGTGGGACTACACGATTCCGAGCGATAATACAAGAACCTGGCTCTTTTCAAATTTAGCACGCTTCATTTCATATGCAATGCAAAAACATTTAAAACATACTGGACGGACATATATCTGTGGGAAATAGAAGGTGAGAACAATCCTAAAATTAATTTAGTCCTTGCAAAAATAAAGTTTTGTCGCAGGGCCATGTTTAAATTCCGGGTCAAGGTCGAAGGGGGGTTTCTCGAACAATAGCTTTTCGACATTGAGTGCATGTCTCAGCAGCATGATTACTACCCCCCCCCCCCCCTACCCAATCACGAGGAAGGGACTGTGTGTTATGTTTCACAAACGTGCAACAGAGCCAATAGACTTGATTCCGCACGCATTTGGCTCATTTTCATGTGGAAAGAAAACTCCATGTCATATTGCCCCATTCTTTAATTGGGCTTCAAGGCGCAATCTTTTTTTAAAATTTTGTTTGCCTTATAGATGTTTGCATTCAGTGATATGATATATATAAGCTTTAAATTATTTTTATTTTGCTTATCGCGTTTATTACTTTGTATCAAGAGTTAAAAATGAAAATTTTAGATACTTTATATTTCTTGCTATGTGATGTTTTACTGGTTTTAAGGTAAGGCACACACGTCCTCTGAGCGCAAATTTACTTTATCTACAAGTCAGAGTTAATTTTATCGATTAAAATGTAAAGAAACCCGGCACTTTCGACATCCAAGGTCAAATAGATACTTATGGGCTCTGAATATGATCACACTAATTATTAATTAGCAAAAATACTGCAAATTGAATCAAAAGTATATAATACTCTAAAATCTAGGATTATTTTATGAAATTAGACTAGAAAACATCGGTTTTAATATAATTTTTACTAAATCGTGCACCTGTTTGTAGCAATTATTGTTTTCAAAACATATGGGCGGAAAATTTGCCAGTAATTACTTCAGTTGCTTTTTAATCTTTCCATATTGCTACACCGAAATTTACTCAGAAGACAGAGGTCCATACAATGCGCTACAGTCTGACGAAAAGCTATCTTCGCATGCATTCTTCAACACTACGATTTGAGAAACAAGCCAGTTATATTCTGCAGTCCTATGCAAATATTAGGAAATCAGTTTAAATACGGAAGTAAACAGTAGTAAATCCGATTTCTGGAAAGCAAAAGATTGTTTTAGGAGTCGTGATGGCCGAAGAATTGTTAGATCTACCTTCTTGGAGGCTCACTACAGGCGATTTGTTTCAAAATGTAAGCTAGGAACAACTACGGGAAAGTTGGTGACAACAAAATGCCAACTCCACTAAATAAGCCAGCTGCTTTGCAACCCCATCGACTTAAATATACACCATTTTGTGATATTTGACAAAATAATTTTGTTTTGAACAGCGGAACATGTTCTTTTTCATTTCACCAATTTGGATCAACTGTAACCATTCTTTCTCCTCCCCCTTGTATAACATCGTATATCAGAAAAATTTGTAGCGTACCGCTTCTTGGAGTTAACTTATATCCTGTAAATGCTGTAACCCTAGCTCCGAGTCAGTTCTGGCTTGTATAACGTCGTATATCTCTCTGTCAGATGCATGGAAACTTTGTACCGCTTCTTGGTGCCACTGTAATCCTAGCTCCAAGTTAGCTCTTCATTATTTATACTTGGTATATTTCCTCCGCCGAGCCTCAGTAGCGGATGGCTTCTTGGAGCTACTGTAATCCATTAGCTCCAGATCAGCTCTTCATTATTTTTATTTGTATATTTCTACCATATGTCATTTATTATTGGTACGCCGAGCCCCAGTAGCGGGCCGCTTCTTGAAGTTAGTAATCCTTCAACCTCGAAACTGTCAAACCTTTGTAAAGAGTAGTTTGTAATAGTATTTTCATTGTTGCTGCCGGTGTTTGAACAAGACATAAACTAGGAAAGAAACGTGAAACTGAACAGCACATCGAAATTGAAAGAACTGAAAATGTGAGTGTGTTTTTTTTAATCTAATAATAGCATTTGCGCCGGTTATTCCAGCTTCATTTCATACTAGAAGCCACGCAATTCGTCATGGAATCCTTATTATAAATCATGACAATCTTCTGCAGCTTATAAATCAATTTAATTGTGATTTAACCAATTACGACGTGCTGTTCAATTTAAATGTTGCTTGCTTCGTACTCGGACAGTTTGGGCTGCTAAGTCAGCTCTTCCTACCGCAGGACACTTCTGCCATCCCAGCACCGAAAGGGTCACAGTTCCCGTGATAGATGGGAATGTTCCATAGTCCCTTTTACACATCCGGTGCCATTTTGAAACTGGGGGGACAAGGGGGTCTAGAAAAGGGTATAAAACAAACCACCGGTTGGCAACAGAATTTTTATGTGAAAAGGTGGATTAGTTTCTTATGTTTTCACAAGTTTTGTATTTTTGAGTTTATGTCCCTTTTTAAAGAAATGTTGTCTAAGGGGCACATGAAATGCAAAAAAAAAATAAATAAAATAAATAAATAAATACAGGATTGGTGAAAATAAAGAAACAAAAACACTGTGTTGACAACCCGTTGTTTGTTTTATACCCTTTTCTAGACCCCTTCCCCCCCTCAGTTTAAAAAATGGTGCCATATCTGTAAAAAGAACTGTGAATCTTTCGGTGCACGGTCCAGAACACCGAAGTTCAAAGTATTGGGCTTTTTTTAAAGCAAACAGAACAATCCTAGCGCATTGTTATCAACCCCGATGAAACTAGCAAACTTGAGTAAAGAGCGGTTTGCAATGTATTCATTGTTGTTGGTGATAACTACAAGAGAAATTGTGCATTTGTCGTCAGCAAACTCTGCAACGTCTGTAGCGCAAAATTAGTACCAAATTTGCGATCCCGCGTTTGCAACAGATTCTTATCGCCGGGCCCCTAATGAGTGCGTGCAGGCCTTCACTGAATTCGTACTTTGGTGGAAACTGCAGCAAGTTTTTGACGTTTCCACAGTAGTATATATTAACCTGTATATCTCTGTTAGAACCACAGCGCGTTTTATCGGGCTTGTTATAACCCAGTCAAATTATTATGTAAACGGTAAAGCGATTTCACCTCAGCCGTGAATACTGCGATATTGATCCGCCCCGTTTAAATGAATTGTATATACGTTATAATATCAGTCAGTAAAAGTGTGTATTAATGTTCTCATTATTTGAAAAATCAGTATATATTAGGCATCTAGCTCCGTGGCCAAGCAAGGAAAATGAAACGAAAAAGGTTTTTTTACTGACGTCTGCAGTGTGCGTATCGGTGCGCTGTGCAGACGATTGAAAGCATTAAGGTGACAGCAATGGACATACTGGGGATGCTGACGGGGTTGTACCCCCCCCCCCCCTCCCCTCTACTCCACTGGGTATGCTGTAGGTTTGTCTCCCCTCACCCATCCCGCCATCCACCATCCATTCAGCTTAAGAACCGCCATGGCTATGGCCCCCTTCCACCACCCACGTCACTACGCCAGTTAGGTCTGTAACTAAAAGTTCATAATACAGTCATCTCGACTTGAAGTGTCACGTACCTTGGGCATTAAAGTAAATGAACTCCGGTACATAAAAAGTAGTTCGAAATAATGAGGGCACTGTCTGCAGCAAATTTCAAGTCTGTAATTGGTGACAAAGAACCAACACATACTTTCAGGCGACTTATTATCAAATTCATATACAGCTGTAAGTTTATTATTCTCATATATTACATCGTCAAATGCGATGTTTTGTGATGAAGGCTGGTCTCTTGAATCCCCAGAATGTCTCTTTTTAGGCTGGTCTTTTGAAATGGCTGAACCAAGATGATCCTGAAATGTTAAAGCTGATCGCTGGGTTTCGAGTTGGATACGAAATGTACAACAGAATCAGTGCCACAAATGAAATTGAAACCTACCAGGTTAGATATGATTAAAATTATGGTTTTTATTTATTTGCTGGTTGAACTGAGGCATCAGAAATTAAATATTATCAAAGACAGTGCGTTTTAGATATAAAGCCAGGTAATAAGAACATATTAAATAGACTATGAATGTGCAGTCGGTGCCAATGGAAAACATTTCAAGTTACCCGCGCCACCTGGCGTTAACATAAGGCTGTTTCTTTTTCAGGTCCTGTGTTACGCAGCCATCGCAGATTTCGTAAAGAAAAACCCAAAGGCATCAGAAAAGGAAATAGCCAAAGAAGTAGAAAAACAAGTGGAAATTTTCAAATCCCGAATAGAGAATTTATGAAGAGTTCTCCAACTCTATTAGACAGTTGCTGTGGGGCTGTTTTCTCGGCCACACATCAGCATGTGTTACGCATTTCTCTATGCGATCCATATTGCGTGTACTGTGGGTTCAGTAAATGTTTATGTTTGAGTTTTTAGTGTCTTATGCAATTTGTTCAAAGATAATTTGAGTTTTAAGATTTTGTCAGACATTCAGCGCTTAAAGAGTTTCGCGAGTCAGAAATGTTTACATTGAACCATACAACAGTTAAAGCCTACTGGTCGAATGATCTTTGGAAACCTTAACAGATAGATGAATCAATAAATTATGAGGACTTATTTCTGGATAGGCCAGATTGATCCATGGTGCCCAGCCCAAACATGTCTTAAGTTTAAGCTTAAAGTTCCGTAAGTGAGACAGGACAGTGTGCCTTTGTAACAACGCATAGTAGCATTTGTTAAAACTAAATGAGTTGATTAAAAATAAGGGCTGAAAATTAATTATTTCAGTAAAACCTTTTTTTTTTTGTTACAGTGGGGGGCTGGGTTGAGTAGAAATTCTTCCGAAAGAAATCCCCAATGATCTTACTATTTGTGTGTTTTATATCCTTTATACCCTGTTTGGTCTTTCACCAAACAGTTACTATTCAGGGTGAAAGGGAACGTGAAGTATAGGACCCATGTAACAGCCGATGTGATCTGAGGTTTGTCGGGACTAACATGTTTTCGGGTTTATTTCATGCTGGAGAGTATCAATTAATAAAATAATTAATGGAAATAAATTATAAATAAAGTGATATAAATTATCAATGATCAAAAAATAAAAATGTAATTATAATAATAATAATTTACACTGTCATTTGAACAAAAAAGTGTATGGGAAATAATAATAATTTCAGGTATTTCGTAACGTTTTGTTTCTAACCCCGGTCCTGTCATATACAGTGTATGAACGCGCACTGTTGTTATTTGTTCTTGTGTTTACTTTCAGTCATTGTAAATAAATCGTACTTATTTAATAAACAATTCTTTTTTTATCTAATGAGTTTTTTTTTTACTTTAAAAATGTAACATTTGACAAAATTAGGTAAATAAATAAGAGATATCTAAACATGTGCACCATTTATGTCTTTTGTCCGTACTAAGTTTTAATATATAAATGCTAGCTGCATACAGTTGGGCTTAGAATCCCATTATATATCTCAACAGAAACTGGACATTCGCAACACATAAATCGACACAATGTCTTGTTTTTGAGGAACTGTTTAGAAAATATCAATAAATTTGTTATTGATGAGGTTTAATTATTGCAAAAAAAAAAAAAATTAAAAAATTCTTGGCTAAATCCTGAACGAATGCCAAACATGTAACGTGTGGCTATGATTTCACTGGCCGCTCTAGTTTCATCGCTATAGATTTAATGTATGATCCATACGTTAAAAGGATAGAATAAGCCTATTGTGTAGCTTGATCCAAAGATCACACTGTGAGTGGTCATTGAACTGACATGACCGGGGCTAATTGATGGTTTATTCACAACGCAGACTCTTAACCACAAAAGAACTACTTTCACATTTATTGGATTTGATATATTCCTTTCGAAATTGTAGCACTTTCTCGGTGATTGGTCGATTACAAATTCCTAAGGAGATAAGAGTTGCATTATTAACTTGCGAACTGAAGCAATTACCTGGAGAAGAATCTATTTTATTATTCCCTTATATTTATATTCAAGTTATAATACCGCAAATTGGGCCCGCCACGAGACAAATAAATTTCTTAAGAAATCAGCACACGAGTATTTTGCATGGCAAGTCTTCATCAAGAGCGTCATGACTGAAAAGGCATTAAGAACGGAAACACCTGACCTAAAAGCTAGGGTTTGAACAGAAATATCAAGATATAAAAGCAGTTAATAATGAAGAAAAGACAGACCCAGGCGGGGCGAAAAAACTGTGTCTGAAATTATCACAACTAGAGGAAAAGTCATTGCAACTAGTTAAGGGGAACATATTTTTTATAATATAACAAATAATATAACCGGTGCTGTGTGGCATTAAGCAAATATTTATGCGTCTTTCGACGTTAGAAATCTCTAATCATGGGCTGTTCGACGAGTAAATCCGCATCGATACGACGAGACATTGAAATCAAAGCTGATCTGGTACAACGAGAGAGAGATCGTAAATCAGACCCGGCACAAGCCATAGAGCGCGAATCCGATCCGGTTCGACAAGATAGAGAGGTCAAATCTGATCCGGTTCGACAAGGAATAGATCATGAATCTGATCCAATACAAGACATACAGCGCGAACCCGATCCGGTACGACAAGTCATAGACAGTAAATCTGGCTCGCACGACGCAAAGCAAGATATACTGCACGAGAAGCCGCCCGTCTTTCTGCATGGAGCCTTGCAAGTGACAATCCATAACGTAGAAAACCTCGATTTACCGGACGAGATCTGTAAAAAGGGCGTTTATGTACAGGTATTCCGTTTCATCTACTCAAGACTTGTTACTTGCTCTTTAATAGAATTTAAATACTACGCTGTAACTTTTGTTTTGCTAATTTTTGTGTACTTACTTCGCTATAAACTATGAATTTTACTACATTCCTCAACAATTCAGCCGAAATGCCATCGAAGTTGGAGGGGGTACCGCATTGTCATCTCCATTGTGACGTCACATCTGGTCACGTCATAAACTCTTACACAGATTTAGCAATGGTATGAAATAATGCAGAATTTGAAGATAAAAGTTCTGATGAAATAAGCAGTTTTTATGTATTTACCAAAAAAGGTTTCGCTTGGTAAAGCCATAATTGGGGAAACTCGCTCGGTTGCCACGGAAAAGAACCCCGGCTGGTCGGAGGCCTTTCGACACGATGTGGCGCATGAAGCCAATGACTTGTGTATAGAGGTAACATCTTTGCACTGTTGTATAGCAAATTCCAGACATATACAGCATAGTGTGCGAGTTTCTGTAAATGTTTTAAATGAAACCGCGAACATAAATTCAAAGCACGTATTGGAGTACTTTCAATGAAAGCGGTTGGCTTTTAAAATGTTTGTTTGGATGAGATATGCTGTGGACACCCGAACACTCGCGTAACGTCGGGCCGACGTCGGAACGGTATAAACCAGGTCGGAAAACGTCGGCATCGGCTTCGATGCATCGGTAATGCATCGGTTATAGATTGGCAATAGTCGAATTTCCATTTTTTTCTCATTCGTAGGAAGTTCATCGGTTACCGACGTTGGCCCGATGATTATTTTCCTCATTTTAATAGATGTTGGCAAATATTCATCGGGCCGACATCTTTTTCCGACGAACTTCCGACCAATTGGGAATTTTTTTTGCTAAAAATATTATATTCATATATTACAGGTATTTCTCAATGCATATATTGTACATATATTTTTATGCATTGATTATACGTTGGAAATAGATTAACTTCCGACCAATGGTAAAAAAATGAAACGGATATTGCATACGTATATTTGATGTATTTACTTATACGTACATTATACATATATTTGTATATGTTGGCCCAACGTCTGACATAGACGTACTTCCGACGGAACAAAACTTAATTGTTTTTGAAAAAGATATTACTGATGTGTAACCGACGGATTACAATAATCGTATAATATACAAATATATCACAGCATCGGCTATACGTCGGAAATATACCGAATTCCGACGAAAATTAATTTTTTTATTTAAGATATTACAAGCATGTAATATGCGTATAAAAATATACGTATATTATACATATAGTTATATTTGTCGGTGAAACGTCGGAAATATACCGATTTCCAATGGATCTCAAATATATCACTACATCGGCTATACGTCGGAAATATACCGAATTCCGACGAAAACTAATGTTTTTATTTGAGATATTACAAGCATGTAATATGCGTATATAAAATATACGCATATTATACATACAGTTATATTTGTCTTTGAAACGTTGGAAATATACCCATTTCCAATGGATCTCTAAATTTGTGTATTTCACGC
This sequence comes from Protula sp. h YS-2021, assembly GCA_949752745.1. Lineage (NCBI taxonomy): Eukaryota > Metazoa > Annelida > Polychaeta > Sabellida > Serpulidae > Protula > Protula sp. h YS-2021. The sequence continues at coordinate 13,723,973 of OX457030.1, read as the reverse complement.
ATAACTTGAAATGAAAACTATATATATATATATATATATATATATATATATATATATATATATATATATATATATATATATATATATATATATATATATATATATATATATATATATATATGTATATATATATATATATATGTATATATATATATATATATATGTATATGTATATGCATATATATATATATATATATATATATATATATATATATATATATATATATATATTGCGTTGTATACGAGTGCTCCACATATTCCACAGCGTCGGTAAAAGATGCCGATATTGCCAACGCGTATTGTACGTATTTTTTAAACGTCTATAAAACGTATATTTTCCTATGTATAAACGACGTCGGAAATACATCGGAAAAAAGATGCCGATATTGCAATCGTATATTATACGTATTTTTTATACGTCTATAAAACGCATATTTTCCGATGCTTATTCGGCGTCGGAAATTTATCGATTGACGTTTTGTAGGGGACATTATGAAGAATAAATAGTGGTGCATTATGAATATACTTGAAAATTATCATTTGCCTCAATAAACTAGCCCCAGCCGCCGTGGAGTAGAGGTATGTTCCGCGCCTAGGATGGAAGAGGTCCCCGGTTCAAACCCGAGTAAGTACTAGTGTTCAGTTGCAATATATAGATATGCTATGTTGTATATTGATATGCTATGGTGTATGTATGACTATGTGAATTATGAATGGTTGGAAAAGGTTCAATGGGTCAGTTCAGGTTAGAAACAATTTTTTTACGTATAAAAATCATCGGAAGTTCGTCGGAAATGCATCGGAATATAAACGTATAACCGACGTATAGCCGACGATTGGTATCCGACGTCGAAGAGTTTGTAGGGATATTTCCGACGGTGGCCCGACGTATTAAAGATATATCGGCCCGATATATATCCGATGTACGAAGCCGCTATATCTATTATGCGTCGGGCCATAGTTAATCCTATGTGCAACCGATACATCGGCCGACGAAGTTGCCGATATTGCCGATCTAGTATAGATGTATTTTAGACGTTACGCGAGTGTTCGGGCAGCAATACTAAAATGTCTTAAAATACATTTGTTAAAGTATAAAAAAAAAAAACAGTTTTTAGTAAAACACGCTTTTAATGACTCTAAAATTTTGTTAATTAAAAAGGTTAATCTTATAATTACAGAAGAATATACTTTTAGGTATTTTGCGGAAGTGATGAAGAAATGGAAAATTTAGGATCGGTTAAGATTTCCTGCGCTGACATGATCGAAAACCCGAATGACCCAACAACCTGGGGATTTTGCACAGTTGGTAATTACGAGCGACCGGAAATATGCCAATTCAACTCTTTCCCTTTAGGTGACGCCAGAGGATGTTTGACCGAAGCGAAGATACACGTGACCATTTGCTTCCAACCAACAAGCACGTTAACTCTGTCCGAAGATGTGATAACAAAACATGAAGTGACTGATAGTTATTTCTCTCTGCAAAAACAAAATCACGTAACCTTGTACCAAGATGCAGACACACCGCATGTACCACTTTATAATCAAATTAAATATGGAGACGGATCATCATATCAGCCGGCAAGTTGTTTCAAAGATATCTACCGAGCAATTACTGAAGCTAAAAAGATTATATATCTTTTGGACTGGTCTATGTGGGTGAATCTAGTCTTGGTCCGGGATAATAATGACGAAGAGGTAACTCTAGGTAATCTGCTAAAGAAAAAGGTGAGAACTAAAATAGTGAAAACATTGCACAAACTTTTATATTGAATAAAACCGTATTCTTATATTTAATAGAAAGCAGTTGAACTATAAAATTTCAAACACAAAAATAAAGATAGAATTGTGTGACCGTTGTAAGAAGTATATACCACTGACGAGTCTTATAAAATTTCAAGTAGATTAAGATGCCTTCTTGACCAGAAGGAAGAAAAGGAGCAGGAAGTTCAATCAACGTTGCCACAACATTGATGACGTCAATTTGTTTTTAGTCTAATAGCTTTAGCGTTATTCCCATACACTATTTATTACGATAACTCTGGCGTCATCGGGAGGTCAACGTTTGGCAACCCTGACATAATTTTCTGCCAATTTCGCGTTCTATCTATGATGCATCTGTTCCTTCTAATCTACATGTGTACATCCAGTCCGAATGCTGGTATCGGAAGTTGGTGTGGTGATGGGGGGATGGGGTGGAAGGTCGTTTGCGATGCGAACAGAGACTTATAACTCGACATTCTCATTCTTAACAAAAATTTAGACACAAATACATCACATTTGTAATATCATACTCATAGGCTGATGAGGGTGTGACAGTTCTGGGAATGGTATGGGATGAGAAAGTATTTGGTTTAGCCGGAACTCACGATGAAGAAACTGGGGACTACTTCAAAAACACGAATGTGGATATATTCTTAATTCCTCGCACCAAAGATAAACTCACACGCATCTTAAAAAACATGGTACACAGGTATGTCTGTATATTTATTTAAAAATCTATTTGGACTGTAATCTATACAGCATATTTATGATATATGCTCAGTACAAACAGCCAACGAATTTGTTCCAATATTAGCTATAGTTTGCTTTAAAACATCTTCTCTGCCCACGTGTATGGCTTCAGGAGTACTTTAAATTTAGCCAAAACAACGCCGAAAAGCATAATCAACGGCAAGTCTTTTTACAGCCATCACCAAAAGGCTATCGTCTGTGATGCTGATCACCCGCACTACCCTGATAAGCGCCGCCTGGTGGCATTTGTAGGAAGCATAGATATGACCAAAGGCCGGTACGATACACCGGACCATCCTCTCTATGCGACGCTCTCTGGTGTGCATAAAACAGATTTCTTTAACCCAATCTTAGAGGAGGCATCTCCAGCTACAGGCCCTAGGTTGCCATGGCATGAAGTTCATAGCAAGGTAACTCCTCCTGGCCGTGACAATAATAATAATACTTGCTATTATTATCACTATTGTAGAAGTTGTAATAATAGTAGAAGTATTAGTTATATTAGTAGTAGCAAAAGTGGTGAAAACACCAATTTCAGTTTCACAAAAATACAGGCAGGTGAAGTGTAATATTAACTGCAGTAGTAAAACAAGAAGTAAAGTAAGATACTAAAATCAAAGACAGCAGGGTTTATGTGTGTCTGTTAAATGAGATTGAAGGTCCAGCTGCTTATGATGTAGCACGTAACTTTGAGGAGCGGTGGAATAAACAAGCACCAGACGCACATAGGGATAAGCTTGTGGATCTAGCAGACGGCGAATTTGATCTAGCGTGTCCAGGACCTGGTGACGAAAGCAGTCTGTGGCAATGCCAAATATTTAGGTAACACCTAAAACTAGCAACTTGAGATTAAACATCAGTGTGGAAGACAAACCTTTGAATTTGTAATTTTGTTACACAGAAGGTTAAATGAACAACAAAATATGAATTTTAAGCCAAAGTCGATTAAATGTGTTTAAAAATGTAAACTGAAGTTGATTTCTCCTTCTTCATTAAATGTTTGCATGGGGATACTCTAATTGAAAATTTGTAGATCAATCACTGAAGATGCTGCAAAGTTCACGGAAGGTTCTTCAGAGCTTTTAAACAAGAGAAAAAACATCGTTTTTGACGACAGTATCCAGAGGGCATATGTCCATCAAATCAGACAAGCCAATAAGTAAGATATCTGTTATATTTAGCAAAAGATCCGTTACACATTACTCGGAAATGTTTCCAGTTCTGAGAAAAAATTGGCGATCTATTTGATCACTTATTGATAATTCATGAATGTATGGTTTGAGCGAAAACACATACCTGTTCTTTAGAAACCAGATTATCACAGTTTATCAGGTCAATACATTTCATAACATTCTTACCTTTAACATATGTCCATTAATATTTTTTTAGATTTCTCTACATTGAAAATCAATATTTCGTGGGTAGTTCGTACGCGTGGGAAAGTGACGACGATGTTAATGCGAATCACATTATCCCAATGGAAATAGCAAATAAAATTGTTGAGAAAATCCATGCAAGTGAAAGATTTGCTGTATACATCATCATACCCCTGCATCCAGATGGAAATCCTACTTCTCTAGGCATTCAGGAGATTTTACAATGGCAATATCGAACGATAGCAATGATTTACAACCGCATAGGTTTGTTCAATAACATCAAATTATTTGTGTTTCTATATAAACTATAATAATGTGAAAAAAATATTGTTGGTTTTACTCAAGAATATTAATAAATAAATGATATGGCACCGAATATTATGTCAAAGTTCAACACAGTCGTTTTTAAACAAGCTTCAGTTCTACCAGTTAGATCTACATCACATGTTTGCGAATTTATACAATTTAGCATCGTGATTTTTATATCAAACAGATAACAAATTAACACAAAAATCTGCAATGTCTGTTTTAAAGAGAAAGCTATAAAAGAAACTGGAATAGAGGCAACACCGAAAGACTACCTCAATTTTTTCTGCCTTGCTAAACGGGAAAAAGACAACCCACCAGGCGAATTAAAAGAACCCGAAAATCCAACACTACAGATGTTCAGAAAAACTCGCCGATTTCCAGTTCACGTGCATTCGAAAATGATGATTATTGACGACACGTATATTTTAGTGGGATCTGCAAATATGAATCAGCGTTCCATGGATGGTGCAAGAGATACAGAAATAGTGCTGGGAGCTTTCCAGGATAATTATGTTTGTGCGAATGGTGTTTTACCCCAAGGTCAAGTAAGTGCATATAGAAAAGCTCTGTGGGCTGAACACACCGGACGTGTGCATGATGTATACAATGATCCCAGCCAACTTGACTGTGTGAAGACAATTAATAAAATTGCGCAAAAGAACTGGGATCTTTATGCAGCCGACGAAACGAATGATACTGAAGGTCATCTTCTTGCTTATCCCTTGTCAGTAACAATCGATGGTAAAGTACAACCACTAAAACACCACAAAGTATTTCCTGATACTCAGGCTTCCGTTGTTGGCAAAGCAATACCTATCATTCCGGCAACAATTACAGGGCTAGCAACTGCCTAATTAACTCCTGGCAAGACGAAGTCTTGCAAAGAGTTAAGTGCTTTGGTATTAGGGCACCCGTGAGATTTTCATCGTTTTTTTCTTTACAGTCGGCCGCCATTTTGTCATCATACATAAACTACTGACCCGATTAACATCAAACTTTCGCAGTATATAGAACTTGACGTAAACTAGTTCTATCAATATTTTTAATTTATTATTAAGGTTGTTTCAATGTCAAACTAATACGCAAAGACAGGGTAATTTTTCCTTTCTTCTGCACTGAGCAAAAGGCCGATGCTCGCTGTGTATAGTTTGCTATTACCTCACAGCTGAGGCCTGCTGTAAGCAGAGTGGAGGCCTTAATTGACGCATTGCTAAAAATAAGTACATGTGTATGCATGCAATATAGCTCGAGATCAGTTGAACTTGTGTGCAGCTGAGCAGAATAAAAAAAATAACAGACTTTAAATTTAATAGCGTGCATTTCTGTGTGCATCATTTTAATGCGCCATTATACATAAAATATTGTATATATAAACCATTAATTGTCATAAAGTTTTCGATGTAGTTTTTGAATGCTACTCATCGAATTTCAAGCTATAGCGGTTAACATGTTAAACAGAAGCTTCCAAAGTCTTTAAAAAATCACATGATCGAGATCGGTTGGATGGAGGGGTGGGGCTCTACACCTGGCATGTTAAATGCACATTTATATGCAGGTCAGTTTTTAGCAGGATACATGGTTATGAAAAGTGAATTATCCTTTTAGAACGGGATCACACTAAATCCGAATTTGAAAAAAAAACAGAAATTTTAAGGGTTTTTTTAAATTTTAATTTGGATTAAGTGTTTACCGATTTGACTTTCGTCAAATGACTGTCTGTTGGTTGGATCACACAATTTTTATATTGTACAAAAAGACACTATTTCAAATTTTATATAAACACAAATAAACGGCTATGTCCAGTTCTGTTTAAAGTAATTCTAAGAACCGTTCCTAGAGTTTATCGAAGCTTTTAATGCTGCAACAGAATGGATCATGCTAGCATTTTAAAAGGAATTTTGCATGTAGTCTAAAATCATGAAGATCTCTATTATGCTTTTATGTGTTATATACAGATAATATAGTATTTTTCTGCAATTCATCAGACTTTTTGTACAAGATATAACATCTATAAGTAGCACTGCATGAAGTACTTGAGGACCCATTCAACACAATAAAGACATGGAATAATCACACAGTTTGATTTGATATCAGATATATTTATGCCAAAAATATTCTAAATGTTTTTCCTATAGTAGGGTGAATATGTGCTTACCTCTTTCTAACAAATGTATTTAGCATGTAAAATTGTTGTTCTGTTTGGACAACACACTAAAGAACGTGAAGTACGATCCCGAACAGAAAAAATGGAACTGATTTGGGATTGAACACTCAGAATAATGTACATTACAAAAACACAACACAAAACACAAAGGAAAGTGAAATACACAGCAAAGAGAATAGCGTACATTACAAAACTGGAATACAAGATGGATAAAAGAATGTTGGATAAGTAACTATATCATCACAATAGTGAAATTCAGTTCTAATATAACACTTTGGTAAAATTAAAAACAGTTTAGAACATTTTTACATTTCACGAACCCATTTGAGGCTTAATAGCATTGTAAAGAGACTGTAATGTGAGAGATGGCTTTTAAAAAAATCACACTGAGCATTTTTATCTCAACAAAATTATACAAAATAAAAAATGCAAAACCCTTAGGCATGTGTAGACGTGCTAAAAACTTTCCTTTTCTTTAGCTTCTGTACTTTGTTGAAACTGTCTTGATGAAAAGAAATGTAGTAAAAAGTAATCAAATAACAAAATGAATGAGTCTTGTTTTAGTCCAACTTAATGTGATTGCAAGTCATCTCTAATTTTAGCCTTAAGAAAATTGCCGTCTTGAGGGATCATTCGCATCTTATGCAGTTTCATTGGAATCTGAAGAATGAAAAGTACCAGTTTACAAATTAGGCCAATCACACAGTGTCTTTGCGTGTTATTCCACAGTCAAACGTTCTCCAAATTACCAAGGGTCAGTGTTTTAAAAAACTTAACCCATTTATGTTGCAACTAAGAAAGTAAAAAAAACTACATTGCTGAAGGTAATCTTTTCGACTGACCTCAGAAATCTAAAGCTAGAACAAGATACTTACGGTCACTATTTACTTATAGGCATTTACTTATATAATACTTATGTCATAGAAAATAAGTATCCTTTTTTTTCAATTTATTATAATCTTGTCGTATGTGTACATGATGTGTTATCAAAATGTGTTTTAAATTTTAAATTATGTCAAATATAATGAGTTAAGAATATAGTAATAAATTTCTGTTCCAATGAACTTACTGGTGTTTTCTCGGTAGGAACAAGTCTGTAGTTCTGGAGTATGCGAATAATGCAAATTTTCATTTCCATTTGAGCTAATCTCATCCCGATACAGTTTCGAGGACCAGCTCCAAAAGGAAGATAGCAGTAAGGATCTCGAACTGCCTTTGCTTCTGGACTAAATCTTTCACAGAACATAGCAACATTGATGAAACATGCAAAGATATAATATTCAAAAACACTTTGGCTTTGTCAGCTTGAGTGACACAATATCTATAAGGTTTAATGTCACTTCTTTACGCTACTATATATGTTACAATATATTTTCAGAAAATTCTCTTTAGCCACATCTTATTTTTTAAAGACTGGAAATATCTTTAACCGCTGCTTGTATAACGCACAGTTAATTAGTCTCATTTCATTGATTCAATATTCTACTTTCTGATTTATTCCAACCTTTCTGGGTCAAATTTTTCAGGTTCAGGCCAATACTCGGGATCGTAGTGTAAATTCCACACACAGATACCAATATCCAAGTCTTTAGGTATTTTGATGCCTTTTAGCTCTATATCATGTGATGTGAGTCTCATTAATCTGTAAGAGAAATTTAGATTTGATAAAAAAGCCAACATCTGCTTTTAATTTATGATAACTTAGACCTATGCTAGAATTTAATATGGGCAGTGCCTTTGTATTCAGGCATCCCGTATATATAGCATAGCATTCAAGTAGCCATACATAACATAAAGAGCTGAAGGGATATAATGCCACAAGTTATTGCTTCACGCTTATCACTAACTTTAAATGGTTCTCTATGTAGCATTTCACAGTGACCTTTCAAAATCTACGACTAAGTTGCTACGCAAATACGAAAAAGCTCTTGCTACATCTGTATGTTTTTACCACAGTAAAACTGGTGTACCTTGGAGCTTGTGGATACATTCTCAAAGTTTCGCTAAGTATTTTGTCCAGGTATTGCATCTCCGTTAGATCTTCATATCTGGGCTCCTTAAGATTTACAAACATTTCAAACTGACTTTCCTGTCGTTTCTGTGACTAAATTAAACTGAAGAATGTTCCAAACTCCTAGTTTATGACAAGTTTAAAACATGCGATTGGTTTGTGACTTGTTTTTTTTTTTATAGATATACTTTCTACGCAAAATTTTATATTGTACTATAATAAAAAATTGAATAAATGCGTAGTTATATTGAAGATTAAAATAGATATCATAAAGAAAAAATTGCATTACTTAACATTGCACCACATTGCTTAATTCCTTATGAATGGTTTATATACATATATATATAGCTAGCTGAAGTCATGACTAAAACGCAATAACCTTGCCATTTAGTTGATCGTCGATTTCTTCAATAAGCCTCTCTTGAACTTCCGGATTTGTAGCAAGCAAATAAGCCAAAAAATTTAAAGTATTTGACGTTGTTTCAAACCCAGCCAAGAAGAACAGTACTGCATTAGCCAATATTTCTTCTTCCGATAGTCCTACGTAAACAAGGAAGAATTTCGTTGCATAACGACGAAAGTCTGATTAAAATATATGAACAAAAAAATCCTGCCAAAAAATTAATCCTAATAGTTAGTCATATACAATTACGCGATTAAGTTTTAAATTCATAGTATGGTACATAATATTATTTTACCTTCAGTGGTCCATATCCCCGAATCATCTTGAATAACTTTTGGATTTCCCAAATCCGCCTTTGTTGGGGTTTTTACGAGTGCATTAGCCGCAAGCTGTATGAAATTTTCCGCTCTCTGTAAATATATTCATCTGATATATATATATATATATATATATATATATATATATATATATATATATATATATATATATATATATATATATATATATATATATATATATATATATATATAGAGAGAGAGAGAGAGAGAGAGAGAGAGATGAAATAATTATGATAAATGTAGTAAAGTACATACCTGTTGCTTGTCATATTTTTGGAGAACGGATTGTACTACGCCCTTGAAAAATTCTTCCATATCACGTGGTAGAAAGTTTACTCCTAACTTACTCACTACCTTTAAGGCATGTGGGAGAAAAACTGTAAAATAAGACAGATTCAAGTTTGAGTTTAACAATATAGTTTCATTAATTTTAGTAAAGGTGGCTGCTTTAGTCACAAACTCTCCCATATCCTTCTTCAACCAGACTTAATTCATTATTGTCATTTGTCAGACGTAAGAATTTTCGTTATTCCGTAATAAAGTTATACTAGCTCACCTGCAAAAAGCATAACAGGACTTCTAAAGGAAAACTCAAAGGCTTTCTTTCCCATTTTGATGAACTGGCTTTCTGTGTCTCTTAGCGAGTCAAGCTGAATGCCAAATGCTGTACCCGCTATAACATCCATTGAAAACCCACCAGCGAAGCTGTAAATACAGCAACAACTCTATCTGTTTTCTAAATATGACTAGGCAAGGTATCTCGCATGCCAATATGAACGATCATAAGGACTCACTTTATAGCCTTGAAAACATACTAATAGACTAAAATCGTTTTTATCTTATTCTACCCGCTTTTTATCAGTAATTACCAGAAATTCGTACAAATTCTTCAGAAATTTTAAAAGCATGATTTCGCACACATTGTAATTTTAACTGAAATATAAAATGTTACATAAAAGCAAGCAACAAGTAATATATTACTTTAAATTTAATTAAAAACTGTTCAATTATACAATACAGCTGTTGCATTATTACTAGTCGTTTTTAATTAAGAAAAACTACACTTACTCTTTAAATTCGAACATTTTGTCTTCTTTAACCTGTTTTTCTATGTGTTTTAACAGATTTGCAGCATTCATGTTAATCTGTTTGGACATCTGAGAGTTACATAGAAATATATTAATGTGTCATAAACATTTAACATCTTTCACACGATAGTATTGCCATACTAAGCATCATCACATTTCTGCTTTTAAGTTTAGTCAAATGTTTTGCGTTTTTTATTTGTATTTGTTTTTACAAACAAATACTCCTTGTCTTGAATTAAAACTATTGTTGAGATGTTTTTGTATTTATTTCATTTACCAAGTATTAAAAATATTACTACGATTAAATAATTTTTTAGCAACAATTATCTTTTATGAGCAATCGGATATTGCAAAATAGTAAAATAGTATGTTTTTCAACATGTAATAAAAGTTAAACATCTTCCAATCAACTGGCAAGATATTTTGTCAAGATATAAAATGTAACACAGTAAAATGTTGTTCTTTTTTCTGAAATCAATACAAACCAGTTTGAGTTTTCCTGCGCTAAATGTTGGTGAAAGCGAATTACGGATATGTCTCCATCTGTCGTCTTGTGCCTGACTGAGCATCTTTGAGAAGAGTGTGGACGAATCAGCAAATGCTTTCTGTGTTAATAAATATAAACAAGTATTCATAAATATGGCTGCACTCAATACAGTCATTTCTGAATCATAGATTAGGTTGGTTTAGTATCCGTTAAAATTCCTAGTCTTAAAATAATTAACACTTTTAAAAGATCTTGTTAACCAATAAACTTATGTTAAACCTTGTACAACAGCATTATTCCTTAAAAATAGCCAACTTACGTTTTAAAGGAAAATATTATGTCTTTTTTTCTACATCGCAATATCGGTTCAAACGTAAGATTACTAAATTTAGAAAACTGAGCGAAATATATTCGTAACAACATTTTAGCATCATTACATCTACCAAAAGATAGCTTGTTAAAATATATAAAACCATCTTTATGAATCATTTCCATAGATATCTGTTCCACTTCGAAAGCCTTTGAACAGTGGTGAAAACGTTACTTACATTTCTGTTCGTAAACGTGTTGAATTCCTTCACACATATGTCTTTGATAATATCAAGGTCGGTTGTTAGCAACAGAGGAGTTCTGCCAACTAGCGTCCTAAAGTGAAACCAAAATATCAATTTATAAAAGATGTCATAATATATTATGTATGGTAGATATGCTAGTTTTGGTAATATGCTATTATGCAACTTTACAAATTAAAATAAATAACAAAAAGATTATTACAACAACAACACAAAATATTTTTGTTTGACGTCAAAGCTAAACGGGGTTAAAATTCATGTGTGATAACACCCTGAGTTAAAGTATGAAATCAAAACGCAAGTCATATACTCAGGCATATAGCTAATTTTTAATTTTCCTTGTTTGTCCATAATTACTATTATTTTTACTTGCTCTGGCAATGCTTTATTAATATAGACCGAGGAAACAACCAGATAATGATTTAATTAATTGCATTTAATTTAGAAGAAGATAATACCAGTGGGACACTAAATTAACTGTTCTAAGTCTAAGGAATCATTTCCAGCATATGAGTTTGCGTATCTCCTTCGACAGGATGGGCTTGTTATTCCTCGATGTTCGCCTCATTATCGAATACCAAGTGGGATGTCCGAAAAGTTTACGCATGCCCATAGAAAATTAATAGATGTGAATGGGACCTTGAACAAGCACTTATAATTTCTGTGTAGCTTTTGAGTGTCGTTACCTGTACCGTACAACTGCATAGCTTGTAAAAATTACTATGCACCAGGAAATGATTTTCAAAAAAACTACATTTTAATAACTCACCCACAAACTTTGCCATATGTATGTATCAGATCCGCATCATGTGCGATTAAACCCTAAATCAGAGAAAGAAATCCAATCTTGGGCATATGAAGTTATTAAAGGCGCGATTAATAACACAGCTATCACAGATGTACGCTATATGGCAACTCTCAACAACATAATAAAATAAAATGAATGAAATTCTATTACTTTCCATCAGACAAACCAAATAATACGTATCCGACACCTTAAACTATATTTTAATGAAAAATATTAAGACTGATAATTAAGTTGCCACAACTTGCTACAGTAATCTACTCCCAGTGCTTTGTCATGTGAACATAAACATTCCAAACACTAATCAGATGACTGAACGCATACTAAAATATTCAACTGTAAGAAGAAAACTATGCTAGCTATTTATATATTGTTCTTAAAACCTGACATTATCTCACCTCCTTGAACATTTTCCCTAAAGTTCCCATGATGCTGAGACGATTTGGCTTTGGACCTGGGACCCCCATTTTTTGGAAAATGTTGATATTCCATGTCATGTACCTGAATATCGAATTACTTTTCTGTCTTTAATCAACATATACCAGAATAACTCACGTCTGGGATTCACTCGGCACAGTGCCAATAAGCCACGTGTACCGAGGCGTTCTGCAGCGGCTACTTTCACGACATCGTTTTATTTACTATGGATGTACTTCTACTGAATCAGTACTTTTAGCGTTTTTTTTTTCAGTTTGAAACATAATTGGCGTTTATATATTAAAACGTAACTTGCAGATATTCTATTGTGAAATATTTTCAGTGATGGCACACACTTTTTACTCCAAAACCGTAAACGAACTACAAACTTGTCTTAACGATAGGGGTGTGAGTGTAACAAATAAACGAAAATTTGAACTAATTCAGTTGTGTAAAGCTGCCAGTGAAATCGGAATAAAAATAGATCCTGATGGAATTTACGAAAACAAGCAAAGGACAAAGCGAAATAAAATTTCTATAGACGGGAAAATAGAGTTAATGGACCCGGACTCACTCAGTGGCACCACTGATCTTGCTATGGTACCGTATACCGGAAATGTCGATTTGTATGACCATTTGAAATCCATACATTTTCTTGAAAATATGAAAACTTATCAATTTCATGCATTTTTCTTTTACTAACTTTGGTTTTGGAATTCGGAGAAAAAAATATCGTCCATATGTTTTTGCTTTGCACAATACCGACTGTCACTAGTACATATTCCCCACCGGCACCTAAGCTTCCTTCTTGATGCCTTCTGTCTACTCATAAGATTATGCTTCCACTGATCACTATCCATTTTTTTTAAATATATATGGAATGGAAAATATATATACAGTGTCTAAAAGTCAAGTATTAAATGATAAGAATATTATGAAAACTTAACACAGGTACATGTACTTGAAAATGAGTACAGTGTTTTGCATTACAAGTCCTGCTATTTTGACAGTTTTTTTTTTACATTACCTAGGAATTCCAGACCAGGCCTAATCAATTACAAACCCTTTCTTCTAAGCCTTAAACAAAAATAACAGTTAATAATAGTAAATAAATGGTTGAATAAATAAACACTCACATGTAATATGTGACCACCAAACACAGTGTCAGTAACAGCCAGAGAGGCACGTTAAAATCAATTCCTATCAATGCACCAATATTCATTTCGGATTTCCAGTTTCCAGATTCTTTTGAAACAGCATTCAATCCATAGCGTATTTATACCCAGTCATTTCCACATAGCTGAAAAGGATATGACTAATAATGCGTAAGGCTAACAAAAATCATCTGTATCCTTCCAATATCCCTGCAATATATTATCACCATATATGGTATTCAAACTCTGGCAATATGTTAAGATAAGCGACAAGTGCTATAATTTCACTTCAGATGCGTACAACAATCACGTCAAGCGGCGGCGCCCAGGTGCCATCAGAATAACAAAATAACAACAACTAAAACGACTATAAACACGGTCTACAAGCCATCGTAAGAGAAGAAATGTGTACTGGGTAATAACTCCACTATGTACACGACACCACGAAACTTTGTTTTTTATTTTAACATTAAGGTGTCGTGTTTCACGTCTTTCACATTATTTGCTGTCAATATCTACTTTCTCAAAATAACAGTTTTTTTCTTTTCTATCTGAAGAGCTTCATCAGGCTCATACTGTACACATGGAAGTTTCAGCACTTCATCAATCATCCGCATCATAATGTAACCTAAATGCGCAGAAAGTATACCCAGCAGACATTTGGTGGTTCTGACACGTCCTTCCGATGCCATCACGACGTCGCATCTTTGCAATTACTCTTTTTTTTTTTCGTTTGCTGAAAAATGACGTCATCTAAGCGCTTTCATGTTATAGAAGAAACGATGTCGTAACAACACCATTGCAACGCCGATAAACGACGACATTAAGCAGTCTAAAATCGAGGTAGCTTGGGTGTTTCAAAAAGGCGTCGTCAGGTGGTCGTTAAACTGCTGTAGCTTCAGAAATATACCTGCATCTTTCATTAGATATTTTTCCGTAGAAAACGCCAGTTGTTTCATAAAATGCCACAATATGTCGTTGCGAGACCGAATAACCTTTATTATCGTTAACTAGAAATAGTAGCCATTCTTGGCAAGAAGATCGTTAACATCATAAAAAATTCGATTGTGGTGGCACATCTGAGGTTACATTTTTAAACCACAGTTTAAACATCAAGACTTTTCCTATGCATTTTGCAATGACGGTTGGCTTTTATCTTGTAAATTAAATAATTAAAAAAGTAAATACTCAGTAAATATTGAGGCATTATGCTCAGATGTCAAGTATTTACTTGATCGTGTTGGAACAACAACTTGAAAAGCTTCAGAATGAAATTTTAGAAATGACGTCATAAAGACGTCGCAGCGACATGGCGTTTCTATATTAACGAGCGTAAAGAAGTCACGAAATATCCCAGCAATGCCGAACTGACGTTTGAGACAAACCAAATGCGTGCTGGGTGACTCCATTATGCACCCAAGATGTTTTTTTAATTCAAATGTGCATTTCGGAAACGTAATTCAAAACACTTGCCTGTCTGGAAAATATCAGTTTTTTTATAGGTTGGCATCTTGATTTGTTCAAGATATTACAAACTTGAGCTTTGATATAATGAGATATGCCTGTTGCATATATCAATAACTTCAAATTTTATTCTAATGGAATTATTGACAGACGATAGCTTTTTCTGGGATATTCATACATTTATGGTCATTTTTTTTTTGGTATCAGCGTTTTAAACCATAGGTTGTTTAAATAAACCAGCCTCGTTTTAAATCAGAATGATAAACTGTGTAAGCACGCCGACATCTCTTACAAAGTAAATATGTCCCCGTTCAAAATGACGTAATCCGGACATCTTTACGTCATGCTGAATACCTTCTATAAAGGTATAAAAAAAGATCAAATGAGCTCATCGTCCTATTAGTCATGTATATAAATAGCAACACGAGACCAACTCTAAAAACTCAGAGCGGGAAGGGGGTGGGGGGGGGGGGGAGGCAGGGGCAGGGCACCACCGAAACCCTCATGATTTTCTCATTAAAATAAAGTAACTTCAAACAACCATGTCTCACGTTATCTTTTGCTACGGGGCTTTCTATAGATTGTTCAAGGATATGCAAAATTCTTGTCCCTATCTGACATGTGAGGATCGGATTGGCTATGGAAAAGATGTCAAAACTATACAGTCAGAGCATTAAAAACCAACGACTCGACATGATGCAATCAAATGTACCTCACTACGCCATCAATGATTTCTTGATATCATACACATATTTTGTGTACACATTTCTTAACCAATTAAACACGAGTGATGATTACGTATAGTCACCGTTCAGATATTCTATGCATCTTAATAATATATGCGCTCGAACAGTTTTAGCGAAAAAAAACTAGACCGAATTCCTATAGATAGTGGAATGATTCACTCAGAAAAAGGTCAACGAAAAAAAAAAACATGTGATTCATAAAACCATATACAGCTTTCGAAATATTGATGTCACGTGACATGCCAAGCTCGGTGACGACATAGATAAGGGATGTACTATTTACTTAATATTTTATCAGACTTTTGAGTTCTTCTGATCCTTATCGAGATAATGGTTAACTTTCCGTATCCGATCTGAGGCATGACCAAGGGACCTCTTCTGAAACGTCTTTGAGATTCAAAGGATCGAAACTGAGTTCAAATGTGCTCTATTTCTGGCCGTTTTGGAAGTAAAGGTTCACCGGGATACCTCTTAAAGTCTGTTAGGTCAAAAAGGTCGAAGGTCAGTCCAAAATCGCTTACCTTTTACGACATAACGAACAACTTCTTTGACCTTGCTAAGGTTACCAAGACACCTCTTTTAAGCAAAGGGATCGAAATTGAGTATATAATCGCTCTTACTGTTTCGCAATAATGGCCAGGTTCTATCTCTAACCGTGACGTCGTCCTATGACCTTGATCTACAAGGTCAAGATTCAGGTCAAGAGGTTATTCTCTCCCTACTCAAAACCTGGTGTTCAAAATTGGAATGGAATCCTATTTCCAGCAATTTTTCATGATAAATAGGCGTTTTAAAAACGTTTTGATTTAAGTCTGACCTTTGAAGTCCAGGTGAAAAATGCGGTTTCAGCAAGACTTTGTTTCCTGCTGTGCGTATGCCATGTTAAAGCCCACATGACTGATAGTCTTGGGTTTCGGGGGGGGGGGGGAGGGTGGTTCTGGAAGCAATTTACAAGTGAAAATAACGTTTATCTCAATTTAATCTTGAAAGCGAATGTTCAAAAATTCGATTCCGGCAGACTTTATTACCCTCTATACATGCACAAATTTGGTATTCCTACGTCAAGCAGTGTAGAAGTTGTCTGTAAACCATCCAAACTAAAAAACACAAACAAGAAATATATTTCCAAGAGGGAACGACAACGTCCAGAGTGTGGATGAGGTCAGGTCGCTTATCCCCACTCGCACATATCTTCTCGCGGTTATAAAAGCGGCCGCGATTCAGTCTCCATGCACACATCCCTGCTTGAATGGCCAACACCTGGATAAACCAGACTGGCCAGTGTTTTTATTAAAACAAAAACGGATATGTCTCCCCCGCCCCCCAAGCAGTCACGCGGAAAAAATTCCTTGCTTAAAAGTACAACATTGGCGACCCAAAAAATTAAAAAACACAAAACTGCTAAAAATACATTTTTACAGTAAATGAAGAAAAACATTTGCACTATATGTGGGTTCTTCTTGCCACGTGCACGTGTCAGCCTAATCGAACAAACTGTTTCGGAGATATCGCAACAATATGGCCAAAAAAAAGTTAAAAATCAAAAATTTAAAAATTCGCCAAAAATACATTTTCAACGGAAATGAAGAAAAATTTTGCAGTAAACATTTGCGCTATATGTGTGTTCTTCTTGCGACGTCTGAGCCTTATCCAACGAACTGTTTTGGAGATATAGCCTGCCAAAGTGATATAGCCCCCCCCCCCCCGTTAAAAAATTGCCAAAAATAAATTTTTAAAGAAACGAAAAAAATTAACACGGGCATTACCACAATACCTATGTATGTTTTGAAAAAAATCGAAAAATTAATTTTATAAGAAGTCACTGCGCACAGACGGCTAGACGGACGGACAGACGGACACACCAAATGCTATATATGTCTCCCTTAGGGGGAGACATATAATTAATGGCACAAGAAATTCAGGTGTGACCTCATTGGTATAAAAACAACATCAAAGCTGTATCTTGGAATGAAACGTGAAAATTACGTAATCCTCACAGTGTAGGTATTGTTACTGAATCCTAAAGGCATACGTGCAGTTACATAGTTGTAACTGTGAAATAACTTGGTATCACAGATGAGGAGGCTTGGTGGCTTATTCCCCCACCCCCCGCCCCTGCCCCGCATACTGCTGCAGTTCTGAATGCAGCCGCGCTTCATATCCCTGCTGGAATGACCAACCTGTGCATATCATCAGGATACATGCAATTTTTGGTGCGCTGTCATTGGTCAAAAATACAACATCATCAGATTGAAAAACTAAAGCCCAGACAAAAAAATAAAAATAAAAAAATAAATAAATAAATAAAACCTTATCACGGAGAAATTTCCAACCACCGATTTGATCCAAAAATAAACATAATTCGCATTTTTGTCCCAAAATCATAACAATCAGGACCAATCAGGACCAATCAGGACACATCTTTTACTTAACCTCTTCTACTGCGGAAATAAACAATTTCCATTCTCTTTCTCTGTAGTATATTTGAGCGGTTATATGACCTCCTTGGAGACCCCGACATCCGCTCGGCGTCACCAGCATCACTGCATCCGCAAATGATTACAATTTTAAAATGCCCCCATTTAACCATTTTTTTTTTTTTTTTTGGATCGCCAAAAAAGCACCTTTTCAAGAGACGACAGCCTAGTGGACTTAAACGCAAATTTTGAAGGCAATCCAATCAAAATTATGGAAGAAGCATTTTGAAAGCTGGCTACCAACAAGTAGGTCAGTGAAACTGACTATGTCCCCCGCCGGCGTACAATCGCTGCATTTGATTTTGTTAGGTTGGACTACAACCCTCAAGCAATTCGTATCATATTCAGCAATATATGTTAACAAATTCACTCAAGTGCTCAAAGACTGTGTGAATATTCAAAGTCCAGCTGGGCCGATGTCCTCGGGCAGACGCGGCTCATTTACAATACCAATTCTTGTTAGAACCCATACTACCTATATGTAAAATATTTTGACAATCGACCAAGAAATGTAAGCTTGCGTGTGTTAACAAACTCACTCAACTGCTCAAGGAATGTGCAATTTTTTGAAGTCCACCTAGTTCAATGTGCTTGGGCCGATCTATCTCATTTATAAGACTAACCCTTGTTATCACCCACACTACGTATATGTAAAATATTTCGACAATCGATTTAAAAATGTTGGCTTCATGGTGTTAAACTCACTCAAGTGCTCAAAGACTGTAAATTTTTAAAGTCCAGCTGGGCCAATGTCCTCGGGCCGACATGGCTCATTTACAATACCAAACCTTGTTGGTTCCAATACTACTTATAGTTAAGATATCTTACAAACCGATGCAGAAATGTAGGCTTGAGTGTGTTAAACTCATTCCAGTATGTAAGGGTTGTGAAAATTTCTTAAGTTTAGCTGGGCCAATGTCCTTAGACCGATAGGGCTCATGTACAATACCGACCTTTGTTGGTTCCAATGCTTCCTATATGTAAAAGATTTCAACAATCGATCCAGAAATGTATGCTTGAGTGTGTTAACAAACTCATTCAAATGAGTAAGGATTGGGAAAATTTGTGAAGTTCAGCTGGGCCAATATCCTTGGGCCGACATGGCTCATTTACAATACCAACACTTGTTGGTTCCAATACTACTTACAGTTAAGATATCTTGTCAATCGATGCAGAAATGTAGGCTTGAGTGTGTTAACAAACTCATTCCAGTATGTAAGGGTTGTGAAAATTAAGCTCGGCCAATGTTCTTGGGCCGACAGGGCTGATGTACAATACCGACCTTTGTTGGTTCCAATGCTTCCTATATGTAAAAGATTTTAACAATCGATCCAGAAATGTAGGCTTGAGTGTGTTAACAAACTGAGTAAGGATTGGGAAAATTTGTGAAGTTCAGCTGGGCCAATGTCCTTGGGTCGACATGGCTCATTTACAATACCAATCCTTGATCGCTCCAGTACTACCCATATATAGAATATCTTAACAATCGGTCGAAAAATGTAGGCTTGAGTGTGTTAAGAAAAAAAGTGTCAACAGACGGACAGACAGACAGACCCGAAAACTATAGTCCCCCGGCGGGGGACAAATAAAGTAAACAACTTTCTGTGAAGTCTCGAATCACTCAAGCCAACGTTTTTATTTTTTAGCTTTTAGCGTTGCTTGGATGGACTGACGGACGGACTAACCGATGACCCACACGATAGGCATAGCCTATGTAGCTTTTGGCTATCCGGTGTAAGGAAACGTTTTGACCACCAAAATAAATCGACCCCCCGGTCGATTTGTTTTAAAACAATCAGACCCCCCGGTCGATTTGTTTTAAAATAAACAGACCCCCCCTCTGAAATATTTTAACCCTCTTTTTTTTTTTGTTGATTTCTTTATTTCTTTCCATATATGGCCACCTTATTAGTTTCTTTAATTGAAATAAAAACTACATCCACGAATAACAATTTATCTAGCAACTAACATCTACATTTCCAACACCACTAACATACGGTCACCAAAAAATCTGTCCAAGCTCAATAATGGCATTTCAAAGGCTCAAAATAATAATTTTCTACAACAAGAGGTAGAAAATGCTTAAAATAGTATTTAAAAATCACATGCACCTTTTTTACTTCCATTTTATATTTAAACATGATTATTTGGAGAGGGTCACTTTATTATGGGGGAGGTCTGTTTGTTATGGCGGGTTTCCCCAAAACAAATCGACCGGGGGGTCTGTTTGTTTTAAAACAAATCGACCGGGGGGTCGATTTGTTTGGGGGTCAAAACGTTTCATTACACCGGGCTAAAAATGATACGACGCCTTTGACACCGAGTTTCTCGGAACCCCTGCTTTGTTCTTGCTTGTTTAAAGGGAAATGCGGGTATCTCACCTACAATTGACTTTTCTTTCATACTTTCACAGTTTAATGCTTATAGGGTATACGTTCAAAAATTGAAAAGAAAAAGGGGGGTCACCGATGTTATAAGAGAAATAAAGACTCTGAAAGATCGCGTACTTTTACTAAAGAAACCATTGGGAAAAACCAAGAAATTTGAAAAATTCACACATAATCACAATTGACAATTGCCTCATTTTTTCCCTGTTTGAAGCAAATAAAAATATATGTCACCGTATCAATAAGAGAATTATACAATCTTTTTGACAAAAGCCCATTGACTCAATGGATAAATGGTAAAAACAGTGTAATATGATTTTAATGGGCAATATATCAACACATGCCCTTCTAGGAACAAATATCAATGCAGACCATTTCTGGACACTACCATATTTGTCTTTGAAAAGAAATTTTTGATCTAGATGGATCTAGACTTAGTAGTTATTTATACTGTGTAAACATGGATTCAAACTCAGCGATATTCAATGTAATGCGCATTTCGATCGCTAGATGGCGCAGAGATACCCGCATTTCCCTTTAAGGCTTTAAGCCAACTATTCTCTAAGGTCTGCAGTCACATTGCCAGCAGCACTTTTTACCACGTGATTGTTTCAAACCAATCACATTGCTTTTCACCTTTTACAATTTTTCAAAAGACTTAATACTTTATTTTCACAGTTTCTATGGAAAAATATATTTGAGAGGTTCTTCACAAGTGTTTTTAAGTGTTTCTTAAAAAATAAATGATCTCGTTTTCACTCTGGGGTCCCAGTATATGTTGTGTTTTTATTAGTATTAGTTTTTGTTACTACCTTATTCAAGTCGTTTCATGAATACCAGCCAAAGGCGCACTTATGCGCAACCACAGAATGTTTATTACAATTATTATTAGATTATTATTATTAGATCATTATAACACGCGTCGAATGATAGATCTTGTTTCGCATAAGCGAAAGGTATATAAGTTTTACGCTTTCTACTCGCGCACAAAGCTTCGCTGGCAACGGCAACATTCACGCGAACGTCACAGGCGTAAGCTGACGAAAGGCTTTGTGACGAAACCTTGTCCTTTGCCTGACGAAGTTTGCTGTGTGACACGAAGGCCAAGAGGCAACTCGGTGAAATATCAAAGATGAAAGAAAAAAACTTGCTACTCGACTTGACTATCTACGATTTTGATTTTGTCTGCGTTATTACAGCGGAAAAACCGTGGGGCTGGTGTACTCGTTATAACCGTGGAAAACCCGTGGGGCTGGTGTACTCGTTATAACTGGAAAACCCGTGGGGCTGGTGTACTCGTTATGCAGCGGAAAACCCGTAGGGCTGGTGTACTCGCTATGACAG
Organism: Protula sp. h YS-2021; assembly: GCA_949752745.1. Lineage (NCBI taxonomy): Eukaryota > Metazoa > Annelida > Polychaeta > Sabellida > Serpulidae > Protula > Protula sp. h YS-2021. The sequence continues at coordinate 13,701,914 of OX457030.1, read as the reverse complement.
CGGAAAACCCGTAGGGCTGGTGTAGTTATACAGCGGAAAACCCGTGGGGCCGGTGTACTCGTTATACAGCGGAAAACCCGTGGGGCCTGCGTACTCGTTATAACCGTGGAAAACCCGTGGGGCTGGTGTACTCGTTATACAGCGGAAAACCCGTAGGGCTGGTGTACTCGTTATACAGCGGAAAACCCGTGGGTCTGGTGTACTCGTTATAACCGTGGAAAACCCGTGGGGCTGGTGTACTCGTTATAACCGTGGAAAAACCGTGGGGCTGGTGTACTCGTTATACAGCGGGAAACCCGTAGGGCTGGTGTACTCGTTATACAGCGGAAAACCCGTAGGGCTGGTGTACTCGTTATAACCGTGGAAAACCCGTGGGGCTGGTGTACTCGTTATAACCGTGGAAAACCCGTGAGGCTGGTGTACTCGTTATACAGCGGAAAACCCGTGGGGCTGGTGTACTCGTTATACAGCGGAAACCCATAGGATTGGGACACATGTGGAAGGTGAGTGAATTTAACGCTGTGCGGTTCTTTCCTGCGGCTTCTACGCGTTCCCGAATGCAATACAAGTCACCAATTTCCATATCCCCCCACCCCACCACCCACCCCAATATCGGACTTGACAGATCCACTGAAATACTGAAATACTTCAGCCACTTCGCGAAGTCACCTATTTGACAGATGCGCTGCCACCTATACATCAGTTATTAGACAACTCGAACCTCATCGGAAGCAAACTTAATTATGAAAATATCACACATTCTAGGTTATGAATCACCCACACACATACGGCGATATTAGGAAGCTTTGGACTACAGCCACTGTTCGAGTTATATCAACATTTTTGGTTAGCTTTTGTGTATCGTCAAAAAACACAAACCATGCTGTCTTGAAATAAAAATACTTTTTATTTTCTCTTTTTAAAATATAAAATGACTATGACATTGCATATTGGCAATCTATACAAGTATACAAAAAATAGGAAGTATAGTTACAAAGAAGGGGACAGGGGGGGGGGGGGATACGAGAGGGACAACGCTTCCCCTCGAGTGTAATAGACACGACACACCCCGTAAATAGCGAATCTCTAAATTGTAACACTAAAATCTATTTACGAATTGGTTAAGAAAACAAATTACGACAAATTTGGTTGTACCTGTGCCAGTCAGGTACACGTAATACTGAAGCACTTAAAGTATCATTCAGAAAACGCATATGAGAGCTTAAAAGTACAGTTCTTTGTTACATAAATTTGGCAGCACCATCTACGAGCTCTCGTTGTCGGTTTCCCCTATGTCCTCGTCTCGACAGTCCTGTATCGCAGTTTTTTGTATGCATGACGTCATTACGTCGGCGTATCGTATCGGGTCTGAGCTTTCAGCCAATTGCCATCCTCAGGAATCATTTGCAACTTCTTCAGTTTCATTGGAATCTGGCCAAAAATAAGACATTTTTATTTCTTAATAGCAAGTGTTTTTCTTCATTTACAAAAATATGTTTAGAGTAATATTTCGTTTACTTAAAAGCCATTTAATCTGCACGGATTATTAGAACCAAAGTTTTGCGCGATGAAATCTGCAGACTGCACCAACCCCCCCCCCCCCCCCACACCGCCCCCGCCCCTCCCTCAATGGCCGACATCCCCTTCCCCGAGTCTGGGACTGACACCTACGGGCGTTTTCTCCGTGGCTACGAGCCGGAACTTTTGGAGGATGCGTATGACGCAAATCTTCATCTCCATCAGTGCCAGTCTCATGCCGATACAGTTCCGCGGCCCGTGACCGAACGGCAGGTAGCAATACGGATCCCTGCCCGCCTTCACGTCCGGCGTAAACCTTCCAAAAATAAATCAATAAATAACTGTAGCGTTTCAACCGTGACTAGCTCACAAAGACACGAGCGTTTTTTCAGTAGAAACAAACTATCGACAGGCATTGCTTTCTTGCACATCACAGTGTTTTGTCTGGAATAATCAACCCACCGGGTCTAATTTTAGACCAGTCAGATCATTCAAGATGAACCCTCACCCTCTCACACCCCCCCCCCTCTCCATCCACTCGCTCGATCGAGAATCAGTGAATACGTAAAGATTACTTTTTACGAGTCTTCTGTAATTAATGGAAAGGCAAAGACAAACCTGTTAGGATCAAACTTCTCCGGATCGGGCCAGTAATCCGGATCATAGTGTATATTCCACACACAGATGCCGATGTCCATGCCTTTGGGTATTCTCAGTCCTTTGATCTCTATTCCTTCGTTCGCATGTCTCTGCAACCTGCAAGTCACAGTAAACCACAACGGCTTTTTTCATTTTTTTTTTCACATTTATTTTCTATATTTATCTATTTTTTTGGCTGGGGAAATTGACATATTTTTCTAGCTTAATCTGATTTTCGCTGAGATTTTTAGAAGTATTTTTTGCTTCTAAGTTCAACGTATTCGGAATCTACTACACCCTGCTGTATTCCAGCAAGCATGAAGCGCTCAAAAGTTCTGGAACGCTATTTTATCGAGGGTTTAAAAGATGAACATTGTTACCCAGCAAAATCAAAAGACGGGAACCAAGTGCGGACGGACGACGCTGAGTCATCGTCGTGTCTCAACACATAAATATCCCTTTGTTTACGTGTGCGGTAGTAGCCTCGCCATCGTTCACAAAAGAAAGGCTCACATGATGACGTCACACACCAGCATCTTAAATTTACAGACCCCGTCGTTTCAAATTTCCTATTTTCAATCCAAATGACGCCCCGGTAATAGAAGTTGCCATGGTGACAGGCAAACCCATGTGTTTACCTGAGGGCCTGGGGGTACATTCTCGGGTACCAGAAGTTGCCATGGTGACAGGGAGGCCTTGTGTTTACCTGAGGGCCTGGGGGTACATTCTCAGGTAGTAGAAGTTGCCATGGTGACAGGCAAACCCATGTGTTTACCTGAGGGCCTGGGGGTACATTCTCATGTACCAGAAGTTGCCATGGTGACAGGCAAACTCCATGTGTTTACCTGAGGGCCTGGGGGTACATTCTCAGGTACTAGAAGTTGCCATGGTGACAGGCAAACCCCATGTGTTTACCTGAGGGCCTGGGGGTACATTCTCAGGGTCTCGCTTATCACATTGTCGAGGTAATGCATTTCTGTCAAGTCCTCATATTTCGGCTCCTGGAAAGACACATGTTTCACGTATGAAGGTCATGAACCACGACGACGTGTGTGTGAGCGTAAAACTGACACAACTATTCACAATATTACAGCCTTTAAAAATAAGTAAATAGGAATCGCAATTATGTTATTTATAGATTTGACAAATTTGTGTATTTTTTTTTTCACCCGTCCATTCAGGTGCCAATCGATCTCCTCGATCAGTCTTTCTTGTACGTGCGGATTGGCGGCCAGTAAATAGGCCACGAAATTGAGAGTGTTAGCGGTCGTTTCATAACCAGCCAGGAAGAACAGGACGGCGTTGGCGAGTATGTCTTCTTCCGTCAGACCTGGGGCATGAGGCGGCAGCCGGAGGGACAAACAAACAAACAAACAAACAAACGAAACAAAAAATTATGCAAAGCCGAACCTGTGTTGTTGAACTAAAAAAATCAATCAAATGTCTTTTTTTTTATCTAATTAGCGCGGTGAGGATTACCAAATTTAAAAGCGATCCAATGCAGAAGGCGACGGATTTTGAGCACACACACACACACGCACATGACACACCAAAAAGAAGTCCGGATATCTCAAACACTAAATCACAATCGGCTGGTCTAAAAATGTAAAAAAAAAAGTTCCAAATGAGAAAACATTTTCTATTAAAACATTAATAAGCAAAAATCACTTTTAGGATTAATAAAGACTGATGTCTACCTTCAGTGGTCCAGATTCCGGACTCGTCCTCTACGACAAAGGGCTTGCCCACGTCTTTTTTCGTCGGGGTTTTGACCAGTGCATTCGCCGCCAGCTGTATGAAGTTCTCCCCTCTCTATAAATCAAATCGACATTGGGATGAGTTCAGCAACATTATATTTATTTGTTTTGCAAGGTCATAAACTATGCTAAAAAGACAGCATTTTTGTTCATTGTTAAACTTAAATTGAGAAAGAAAATAGGAAGCCAAAAGACGCGGAGCCATTATTTTCTACGTAAGACAGACGGGGTAGGGGTGGGTGTTGTGGCGGGTGGGGGGGGGGGGGATGTTGTGGCGGGTGGGGGGGGGGGGGGGTTGTGGCAAGGGGGGGGTCGCATGAAGAACTTCAAGTACAAGTTCGTTGTAACACATTTTTGCATCATACACCGCAGATTTTCGCGTCATTTCAACGAAAGTTCGGAGAAAGAAATGCGGGAGGGGTGAGGGTGGTTAAAACCCCTTCGCCCCCCCCACTCCCCCCCCCATTCCCACCCCAACCACTGACCACTGTGCACACACCTCCTGTTTCTCGTGCTGCTGTAGCACTGCTCGTACAACGCCCGTAAAGAATTCCAACGCCTTCTTGGGCGTAGCCGTGAAACCCAACCTGCTCATCACTCGCAAGGCATGCGGTAAAAAAACTGAAAGACAAACATATCACACTAAATGCCAGTAAAGCGGGAGACACGGTGTCAGATTAAGAGACACGGTGTCAGATTAAGAGACACGGTGTCAGATTAAGAGACACGGTGTCAGATTAAGAGACACCGTGTCAGGTTAAGAGACATGGTGTTATATTAAGAGACACGGTGTCAGATTAAGAGACACGGTGTCAGGTTAAGAGACACGGCGTCAGATTAAGAGACACGGTGTCAGATTAAGAGATACGGTGTCAGATTAAGAGACATGGTGTCAGATTAAGAGACACGGTGTCATATTAAGAGACACGGTGTCAGATTAAGAGACACGGCGTCAGACTAATAGACCAACTCATTGTTTCCCGCAAAAACATTTTACATAGAAAAATTATCAAAATAAATCTTGACTAGGCTATGTGCGGCGGTAATTGCATGAAGCTTCAACGGTTACTTCCTGTAATATATGGTCATCTATGGTAAAATATGGTCATTTATGGTAATTTCATTTAATAAACAAACATCAATAAGACTGACAAGTAAAATAATGCTCACACAGCATAATCAGAACTGGACTTCTGAACGTAAACTTGAAAACCTCTTTTCCCATCTTGATAAACTTGTTCTCTGTGTCGGCATGAGAGTCGAGCTGGATCCCAAACGCCGTACCAGCAATGGCGTCCATCGTGAAGCAGCCGCTAAGCCTGTGACGTCAAGACCACGTCACAATACAACATGGCCGACACGCACTCAGACGGTGACGTCAACACCACGTCACATTACAACATGGCCGACACTCACTCAGCCAGTGACGTCAACACCACGTCACAATATAACACGACCGACACTCACTCAGCATGTGACGTCATAACCATGCCACAGTACAACACAACCGACACTCATTCAGCATGTGACGTCATAACCACGTCACAGTACCACACAACCGACACTCACCCAGCCTTAAAAGCACACAATGTAGTTACCGTGGATACGTATACTTCATTTCACAATCCCGCCCCTCCCATCCCTTGGTATATTTTTCATTAACTCCCCTCACATAACAACGTATAATATTGAGATTCTAGCGATTACAATTACAGCACACTCCTATAAAAAATTCTAATAGAAATAACAAAGTAATAAACTGCTAATAAAGTAAGGTTCATTTTGGAAAGTGTTACTATACATGTTTTTGATAACTTCCATCGCGTTAAATTTTACCATATACAGATATCTGGCCAGTTGATGCACCTAACCAATACCCTGCCCCTATACCTGTCTCATGCGACCCCCAGGACAACACCTACTTACTCCTTGAATTCAAACATCTTGTCTTCTTTCACGAATTCCTCCAAATGCCTCAACAGATTGTCCGCGTTGGTATTAATCTGCCTCGACATCTGAAATAACCGACTGCCAAAAATGATAACTATTTAAAATGGCAGTTACACGAACACCCGACTGTAGCACTAGTCAGTACAGATGTCAACATAACTGCTTAGGTAAGTGTCTACAAGTGTTCATTATTTGGATTTAAATATCTTCAATGTTTGAACGGAGCCGAAGCTAAACTTTCTTCATGTAAGCATTGTTAAAACTCACCAGCTTGAGTTTGCCCGCGCTAAATGTGGGCGATAACGAGTTGCGAATGTGGCGCCATCTGTCCTTCTGAGCCGACGTTAACATCTTTGATTCCAAATTGTTCGGGTGATGGATAGTTTCCTGTGTGACAAAAATTAAGTATTTGGTGGCAACAACAACACACAGGAAACCTGTATTTAGCTCCGTCAGGGTGGAATGACTAAGTTTTTCAATCCCTCCATGTAAGGGCATGAAACCTGCTCATAAACCTTAACATCTGTCTTGAATGTATCGGGGTCCCTATCTTTTGTAAACCGAAAGCTCAACATTTCAATTCCGCACAAAAGGCGAACAGGTCGGCGAGTGGACGATCGTAAGGTCGGCGAGTGGACGATCGTAAGGTTGGCGAGTGGACGATCGTAAGGTCGGCGAGTGGACGATCGTAAGGTCGGCGAGTGGACGATCGTAAGGTCCTAACTACAGACTTCCGAACAATTCTAACTTTTAACATAGAAAAATTTCTTAATAATTTGGCGTTGAATTTCCCAAGGTGCCGAATTAAAGCAAACCTCAAGAGTAATTTTCAACTAAAAATTTTAAGTACATTAAAAATTGTTCACGTGTTTCACCTACATTCCTGATAGGGAATGTGTTGAATTCTTTGACGAAGACCTCTCTTACGATGTCAAGGTCGGTAGTTAGCAGCACCGGCTGTCTGCCCGAAAACGTCCTGCAAAAAGGGCAGAATCACAAGTAATATAATAATTAATACAAAGAAAAACTAGAAATGTGTCCTGGAGGAACACGAATGACCCGGCCTAAGCGAAATTTTAAGTGAAGAATTTGTATTTGGTATTTATAGACAGAAATCGCTAGCACAAGTTCATTACACAAAACTGTTCATTAAATATGACTGAAAAACTGCCCAAGTTCAGACACTCACCACGGCCTGACCCATCGGTCGATTTCAGTCAAAAGGGGAGGTGCACATCTTCATTGTATATCTAATAGGCGTTTATTTTGAATTCCACGACTGGTTATCTAATTCACAGCGTTTGTTTAGGACATCGTCAATCTTGCAATAATACTTTACTTTTTCGTACCGTTGTTTCAGGACTTCCTTCTTGGTTTGGGTGGCGGGGGGGGGGGGGGGGGGGGGAGAAGGTTACTTCGCAGTGGTTAACGATACCATAAATTATCGTATCTCAATAGTAAGTGTTCCGAATAATATCATTTGCATATTGTATATACTCGCTGTTTTTATGGCACTTACACAGTGCACAAGTGCTCCCTCTCGTAAAGTGAACGGTCTAAAAAAAGGTAATAATAAATGAAAGCCTTGATACGAAAGGCCTCGTGTGCACGTCATTTCTGCGCCATCTGGTCTGGTCACATTTAAATACGACATGTTTATGACTTCATGTTATTTGCTTGTTTCTTTTTATTCATTTATTCATTTTTTTTTACAAAAACGTAGGTCAACAGGACTCACCCGCAAAGTTTGCCATATTCGCTGATAAAGGCTATGTCACTTGCAATAACGCCCTGTAAAGACGACAGCCATTTAAAAGCCAAAGACTAAGCATGCTTTGCCCGAGCTGTTCCGTTCATTGATTACGTAGTACTAAAATATTAAAAACAAAAAACAAGGCAAAACACTTGCCAAGCAAAGTTCTGGCCCACTCAGTACATTTCTCTTCGTCTCTTATTGATACCTGAAGGTATCTTGAGTACTCTGGAAAGTACCTTGAGTACTTTAGGAAGATTACTACTTGTACAACTTTCTAATGGAGAGTGCACTCACCTCCTTAAACATCTTTCCCAACGTTCCCAACAACGGTTTCGGTTTCGGTCCTGGTATCCCCATTTTCTTGAAGATGTTGAAATTCCATGTTAAATATCTGGCATAAACATTAAAAAAAAAAAACAAATATAATCAAATAAACTAAAAATAAAAAGAAATGACACGAAAACACCACAACAAAAAGAGGCGAAATTTTTAAGGGCGGGGGGAGAATTGGTTTAGTTGTACCGGAGACTTGTTTCAACCCGCCTCCCCCCTTTTGAACTTATTAAAAAAAACACTTAAATTCAACCCATTGGAAAGACTCTGAATTCATACTTGCTGGTTAACAGTCGGGCTCTATGCGTGATCCAGGAGGGAGTCGGCGTAACCCTCCCCCTCCCTCTTTCTTGCTAACTCCCCCCCTCCCGCCCACCCCCCCCCCCCTTCCGGCGAAATTCTTTATTCGCCCTCACTGCTTCACAAGTTACAAAGATGTATAAAATTAGATGAAATATACTCACATATAATACGTTATCATCAAAGCTACTATAAGTAAAAGCCAAACAGGCACATCGAAATCGATTCCTACGAGCGCTCCGATGTTCATCTCGGCGGCAAACTTTTTCACGGAGGTGTTCCAACAGCGGTCTTACTTTCAAATCTGTCTTCAAAATGTGAGGGTCTCCAGCCAACATCTATCTTTCTGTGACTCAGGGTTGTCAGGAAAACTATGACAAATAAACGCATCACGCCGATAGATCAATGGCAAAGAATAAAATTAGCTATCTTACTTCTGTGACAGCCATATATGGTAATGTATACCGATAAGCGGAGAGAGACTGCGCAGACAGGCCCACAGCTTACACATGCTTCCATACATGGCTGTGCTCGCATTGCCAGCTCTTAAGCGTTGTGTCAAGAAAAGAAACGGCCATGTACACTGAAAAAATACCCTAACACCCCCTCCCCCTAACTTCTTGAACAGCAAACACAAAAACTCAACCCTACTTTTTTGCTGTTGTCAAAGCACAGTAAAGGCCGTTAATAACGAACACCTCTTAAGACGGAGCAAATTGTTAAGATTACCTGCCAAAAGGACTAAACTTCAAAAGGACTACGCCGCAAAAGGACTAAACTTCAGAATGCCTACGAGTAAAAAAAGACACCCGCAAAAGGACTTAACAGCAAAATGTTTACGCGGGAGCAAAACTAAAAAAAAAATTCCTGCAAAAGGACTAGACCTCAAAAGGACTAAACTTCATTATATATACACGGGAAATAACTTTTTATAACTAAACTATTTATTATAGATTTTTTTCACTTTTACTGCTTAAAATTTTTAATTTATTTTATTAATGTGGTGATTTGTGGGTATCCAGACAACTCACAACTAAATAAAACAGTGGACAACTCGCAACTCGTGAAATCTCCGTAAATACTCATGTCTTACTAATGCAGATTACAATCCAATTTTCGTGAATCCACAACATTCTCCGTGAAATTAACACCATGTCTTATTAATGCAACTCATGAAATCTCCGTAAATACTCAGTCTTATTATTTGAAACCGCGGTGAGAAGCTCACGGATTATCAGATTAAATTTAAATTTGCATAAGACAAAAAAACCATTGCAGCCCGCGATTCCTCATCCTTAATCTCTTAAACTTTGATGCGCAGTTTGCAAGGAGTTATCCGCACAGATTCGAAATTACGGTAAGTAATTCCGTCCCACAGTTTCTTCGTGGTATCGGTCATAACATACGGTGGCGTCCTGAGAAAGCCAAGAGGAGGATCCATGATCAAGACGGAGACAGCAGAGAGTGTTTGTTTTGTGGTTCGGAATAGTGGGGTAGTGGAATGAGGTGTGCTAATGGCGGAGAGCGCAGAGACCATTCAACGGGGAATGAAGTGGTGCAGGGAAAGGGTATGACAGAGTTTTGTGTCGGGAAAGTGGTGCTAAGTGTACGGAAGGGAAAGCGAGCTGAGGTGTTTGAAGGATAAGTTATAAATAAAGTTATGAATAAACGTCTTTATATTACTTTCTTAGATCCCCACCCAACCTCCCCCCCCCACCCAAAAAAAAAAAAAAAAAAAAAAAAAAAAAAAAAAAAAAACGAGCTGCCAGTTGTCTCCTTTTTCATTTAGTTGCGAGTTGTCCAATTGCGAATTGTCCAGTTGCCATTTGTCTAGTTGCGAGTTGTCGAGGATTCGATTTGTGTGATCAAACACAATCAAACACAATTAGGTGAGTGATGTCAGAACTGCAATCTTTAGTCGTCTGAATAAGTTATTGATGTTTAAACAGCACACAACGCAGATTTCTTGGGATTTGATGTTCCAATCAGGACACTGATTGTTAATACATTAGTGCAAATTAGTAATTTATTTTGCTTTGAAGTCGTAACAATATTAGTAAATTATTATTCCTGAGATTAGCGTAGATTAGTGTTGGATCAGTGCATTTTTTGAAATTTTGTGTGCATAAGTAAGTAGAGTAGAGTGGGGCAGAGTAGAGTAGAGTGGTGTAGACAAGTATCAGACAAGCCATTTTAGAATTTTAGTGCAGTAAAGCAGCGTAGATTTTGTTATTTTTTAGTAAGGATATACAGTAGTGCATAATTTTTGTGTAAATTTGAGGTAAAATAATGATGTTGAAATCTGCATCAGTTTCGTAGTTCTTTTGAAGTTCAGTCCTTTTGCAAGTTAAATTTACTCTGACATTCTGAAGTTTAGTCCTTTTCCCTGCATAGACATTATGAAGTTTAGTCCTTTTACAGATCTAATTTTCCCCGCGTAGACATTCTGAAGTTTAGTCCTTTTGAGGCGTAGTCCTTTTGAAGTTTAGTCTTTTTGCCAGGTTACCAAATGTTCATTATACTTAGTTTTACATAGTGAAAGGTGAATTTCGCAGTTGGAATCGGAAGACGATACTAGAGGTTCACCAATGTGGAGTACTCAATAAAATGTTATTCCGTTGTACGTTAGGCAAGGAAGGAAAATAGCTGTATTTCTCCTTCATCTGTTAGACAACTTATCTGGAGGCCTTGATGTCAGTCCCTGATATCTGTAATGGCTCTTGCTGTCGTAAGAAGACAGATACAGTCATCTAGGACAACTAAGAATAATCTTTCTAGTGCGGTTGCAAATTTTGTGCGAGAGACAGAAATATGAAATTGAACAGCACGTCAAAATTGGCAAAACTGAAAATGAATTTTTTAATGTAAAACCAACGTGTGCATCGGTTATTCCATGTCTAAGCTACATGCCACGCAATTAACTATGGCATTCTTATCATAGGCTATGATAAGCTTCTGCTGCTAACAGACCAAATTTGTAATTTAACCAATTACGATGTTCACTGTTCCTTGTTTTGTAGTAGAGACATTACAGAGCACGCTGGCGACTAATGCACCATTCAGGGTTCCCAGCAATTTCTCTGGTTTTTAATGATGTGAACGGTCTACAACGTGGTCAGCAGGTTTAAATTTAAATCATGATTAAAATCAATGTAAAAATCGTGCTTTTTAATTAAAAAAAATCGTTTGTCATTAAGCCTTTCTTTGCAGTAAAGGTACTCAGGAATCGTTTGTAGCCCCTTTTGTTTAAAGAAAGCATTTCATATTTTACGTTTATCAGTGCACATGATCTTCAGCAGTGGGCAGCAGGTGGGCAGAGGATTAGCAGTGGGCAGCAGGTTACGAGAGGGCCAGTGCATGTAGCTGCATTTACTCCGGTGTTGGCCAAGCCTGTCTCTACCCGGTGTGCTTACAAACAAAGTATCAGTGTTGCGCGTCGTGCAGGATGTATTTAAATCCCCCCTCCAAATGACTGCTTCTTCAGTTGTTAATAGAGAATCTGACAGAAAAAAACACTGAAAACTATAAAATGTCTGGGAGATGTTTTGTTCCTGTGTGGAAAAACTTTGACAGAGACATTTCAAAAAGCAAAAATCCAAAAGGAATCCCTACAAAGGAATGCGAACAGTTTTCTGAACAATTGAGTTTGCGGATAGTTATTGGAGATATTATAAGATGTAAATATACTCAGAAATGTCATACAAGACCGCGTTATGACATTTGCAATAAATGTTGAAGTTTATTTTTTTTATCATTTACTTTTTCTGCTTTCATTTTCGAGTTTGATTTAAATTAAAAAATAAAAAAATCCGATTTTAATAAAAAATAAAAAATCAAGATTTAAAAAAAAAAATCCGATTTTTATCCAGCCCTGGTGGTCAATTTAAGTGATCTAAGTGATTTAAGTGATCTAACCGAGTTACCATAAAATCGGCAAATTTGGATTTTTCACACCGGTGAGTTAAAAACATGGATGATATTTTGTCAAACTCAATTCACCGTTTTTCAATCTATACTCCGAATAAGCTAAGCAGCGTGTCCCTTATTAAAGTTTAGAAAGACAGGTTATTTTGAAAATCATTACTTTTGATTTTATATTACAGTAAAACCTCTGTTTAGTGAACATTTTTGGGACCAGGAAAAGTGTTCATTATACGGGGATGTTCATCAAATATAGATTTTGTTTTTAGGATCGGACTTTCGCGGAAATTTTTCAAAACAAAGGTTAAAAACATAATTGATGACTAGTATACCTTTTATTTCACATTTTCAATCAGCTGCTTATTCACAGTAGGGGAATAATTTTCATCAGCCAAATCTTCAAGTTTTCGTTTTGATTTGACAATTCTATTGACAGCGCCAACGGATATTTCGAATTTCAGAGCCACATCTCTTTGACTTTTCAATTTTGTTTCTTTCAAAACTTGAAGTTTTTCAGCAGTAGTCAAGATTTTTCTTTTTTTGGAAGTCATTTTGTCCAACTCATTAAATTTCTGATCAGTAAACAACAATGAACGTTTTTTTAATTTTGACTACTTTAAGAAAAACACTTGGGTATTTATAGGAATTTGACCAGACCGTCTCACAAAACACAGTCCATTGTTAGTGCGTTTGACACCCTATCTCTGGTGCCGGCATGTGTCGTTGTTACATTATGTACACAGAGACATGCTTATCTTTGTATATGGTTTAAATACCCCATTGTTTAGGGGCGCATCACAAAAAGAACTCTGACTGAGCATCAGCAATTAATCCGATGGGTGACTTCAGCAATGCAACTAACCCGATTGGTAAACATGCCTGCTCTTGTTCAGTTATCAGGGGTGCGTAGACAATCCTGCGTCGGGACCGAAGAAAGTGTTCATTATTCACAATATCGAGGTGTTCAGTCATTAGAATAGTGCTAAATTTTCCAATAGTTAAGCCAATGGGGAAATTTGGGACCGAGAAATAATGTTCATTATCGGGGAGGGGGGGGGGGGTAATTAAATAGGGGTGTTCACTTGAAGAGGTTTTACTGAACATGCTATCAACAACAGAAGACTGAGCGCCCCTTCCGGTACAAAACCCATAAATTACGCTAACAATGCGTTTTCTGCCTATGTTCGGACCGACGTCGGCCCTAAGGGCAGGTACACAACTAGGTCCCATCAGCTTTCGATCGATGCAGATTTCAGGTTGATCGAAGCAAAACCCTAGGACATGTTCAGGCTATCCATAAATTACGCTAACTATGCCTTCTTGGCTTATGTTCGGACTTCTCTCACGGACCGACGAACCGATGGACGCCTGTCCCAAGGGTAGGTGCACTACCCGGTCCTATCAGCTTTTGATCCATATAGGTTTCAAGTTGATGGAAGCAAAACCCTATGACAAGTTCAGTATACAAAATCCATAAATTAAGCTAAATATGCGTTTTGGGCCTATGTTCAGAGCTCTCTCACGGGCCGACGGACCAACCGACGACACCCGAAAGGGGAGCTGCACAACTAGGTCTCATAAGATTTCAATCCATATAGGTGTCAGGTTGATCGAAGCAAGTTCAGTCTACAAAACTCAGTCTATGAGTGTGCACGCACGCACGCAGGCACAACTGGCGAATTTTCTTTCCTCAAAATCACCTTATTTAATCACAGAAACACTTTTCCAGGCATTATCTGAAACTTCAATTTCGGTCACGCACGCATAAGTCAATTACTATATGGCCCTCCGGCTATCGCTGGGCGGGAAAACGACAAATTCCAAATTTTCAAAAATTATATTTTTTGAAGAAATCGAAAAATAACCTGACGTTTCACAACTATGCGTTATATACTTTTTTGTTGTAGGGTTTTATTAATCTGTGATACAGCCTGGACGAAGAGGATTGCGGACGGACGAGACGGACGGACACCAGGCGTTTCTATATTCCCCGCCCCCGGCTAGGGCGGCGGGGGATAATAACATGATTTAGCTGTAAGGACCCAGAAGCACTGTTCCTTGCTGTGATCACCTTTTGAACTCACTATTATCGGTCGGCACTTGCATTAAATGTGTACAATGCAGACTTGGCTATTGCGTTTAAAGAGGAACTAAAAACCTTATGCTTGGGTGCATTGTGTAATTTAAGTTACTGTCCAAAATTGTTATTTGTCAATTCTGGCATAAAACGGGACTGTTGCGGTCCTGAGGGCAGACTGATTTTGAAAACTCATAGAGACGTATTTTTAAAAATCATTCAGTCCAGTTTTTAAAACTTAGAAAACATGTTATTTGAAAAATGCTGCATATAAAGAACCTGGGAAGTTTAATAGAACTAATTACAGATGAAATCACTTAATCGCATACCGGTTAAACGCACACATCGGTTAACCGCATATTATTCGCAAATCCCAAACCATTTCCAATGATATCTATTCGAAATTTAACCGGATAATTGCATACCGCTTAATCGCATAAACTGGATAAACGCATAGCTTTTTCACGTTAAAATGGGAAGCACACCGGTTAATTGCATAATTCTGGGTGACTATCCAAACAGTGCCACACTTAAAGCGAACTAAGGGAGTGAGCTGCTCCTCATTTATTTATCTTATGCATTGTCTTTTGTATGCTTGAAACATTGTGTGCATGTACCAACCCCACTCGCGGTTGTTAAAAGTGAGTCTCGAACACTTAATCACCGCACTATCTAAGCTCTCACTAGATAATAACCTTTATCCTTAATCCCCGCACTGCCTTAGCTTGATGCCAGATAATAGCCTGCAACTCATCCGAATCCCGCCCTGCCGGAGCTCTCACTAATAATGGCCTGAAACCCTTAATACCCACGTTGCCTCAGATAACCGTGAGCGCGAGGTCATCATTTAAATACGCAACCAAAAAGAAATTTTACCATATATAGTTCGAAACTGTGTCGGTTATGGTTAATTCGTCAAAATGACAGGAAGTAAATCTAAATGAAAAGACCTAAGCAATCGTTATTTTTCTTTTCTGTTGGAAAAATGAAATGCGGGGATGAGGAGGGGCGGGGGTGCACGTCTAATAACTATCGCAAATGAAAAAAATAGGCAAGGCAAGAGTACTCCGGATAAACGCATATATCGGATAAACGCATAACAGGGCTTGGCAAAATGGCTATGCGATTAACCGGTTTCGTCTGTACATTAAAAAACGAGGAGTACCTGAAGTTCTCTTTCCAAGCTCAAGCGGAGACAAATAGTGTTGTTTTACACACCATAAAGTACGCAGCATTTTTTTAATATGTGAGTGTCGACACTATAGTGAAACAAAATCTGAGAGACATTTAATAAAGGATATTGAATATAACAAAACTAGATAAATTAAATGGATAATGCAAACATCACGCAAATTAGCTAAAACGGATAAGTTTGTGACAAACAAAAACAAGACTTCTCATGGAAGATACGTCTAGTAATAGCCCTGCGGCTAGTTTCAAAGAGCCCAAGGATACAAAAACAAGGAACAAGTCTGAGACTACCCTGAAACAGTTGTATGCAGAGTCCGGGTTATCAACACTTTATGTCACAGACTTGAGGAATAGTAGGATAGTAGTTAAGACTAACTTCTACCGGTCAGCACAATATTCTGTTAGAAAAGATCATGAATTGATAATAATGGTTGAGAAAGACACGTTATTGTGGTCAAGGATGGGCGAAGGCCATGGACCACAGTTATTTTGACATAGACTTTCTGTGTATCATTTTGAAATATGGCACTCTCCACAACATTGCACGGTCGGAAAAAAAAACAAAATCACACGTACTGGACCTTTAAAAGAATAGAAATAACTAGAACAATGGGGATCTTTCGATCTGATTTTTTGCTGTGCTAATTCGAAACTAGCAACCGCGGAATCCCCCAGTTTTGGCCGATTTCCCCTGGTATTTTGCTCATTTAAAAAATTGTTATACATCAACCAATAAAGAATTCACAGCAATTTGTTTCCTTGAACACTCCCAACATTTTATGAGTACTATACAACAATAACTTTCATTTATTGGCATATGTGTTACATAATAACGCATTTACCGCAGCACTGCTGTTCTTTTTACTCCATGCGTGTTTATGTTCCACCACGAAATAAGCCAAATCACCCTTTGGACGTTCCGAATAAAATGCGCAAAAATTCTGCGTTTCGAATGCAAAGTAACCGGGTAAAAAATGAAAGAAATGATAGAGTTCGCGTAAATGTCAAATTTCTCTTGCATCATAGAGTAATCGTGTTTTTGACAGCCTATGCTATTTTAAAAATTAATTAAAAGTTTTAACAAATAGTTTTAAGCTTCGATTTCTTTTACGTTCCGAGCGTCAGCTGTTTTTGCTGGGGTAAGGAAAAAAATGGCAACGGAAACAATAGCAACGGAAAAAATGGTAAAGTTGAAAAAGGAAAAATATTTTTCTACTTTATTTATTGGCGGCAGTAACCAGCTATTCATTCGGATCATGGTTGTGATCGGCAAGACAGCGCGGGTCTTCTAGGCTTATTGTGGTTTTTAAGACCGCCTTGTAACCGGTGGTACGTTTTACGCACCTCCACCGAATAAAGCCAGGTTTGCTGATTTGCTTGGTGTACATAAATCCATGTAGACAAAGCTTCTGACCACCTTTGTTACTTGTAATAACTTCCATCTTTCGTTTTAAAATTGTTGTTTTTTTCTCATCTTATATACTTTTGTCATGACACAAAAGCATCGCGCATATTAACCACAGTGTATACACACATATTAGGTTTCTGCCTAAAAGACGTCTTGCACCTGACATTGTGTGTCATTTGTGGCACTGAATGGACTTTCTCTGATCCTGAGTAGGTAAGTGAGGTACAACAGAGATTAATTTGCAGCCATAAAGACGTTTTGTGCCTGGCAGTGTGTGTTAATGTCGAACTGAGAGGTCTTGTCTCTTATAGTGAGTAGGTAAGCGAGGTATAGCTACTATGTTCAATTTAAACACGACTAAAACTATGACAACGTTGCCATATTTTCCGTTTTCACATTTTGCACACTTTTTCCCTTGCCATTATTTCCGTGTGCCATTTTTTTCCGTTGCAATTATTTTCGTTGCCATTTTTCCTTCACCTATTTTTTGCTATATTTGTACTGTACTTCTCTCATTGCTTTAATTTTTCACCTGGTTTCCTCCCTGTCGAAATTCAAAGTTCTTGCGCATCTTATTCGAACCACCAAAAGTTTGATTTGGCTTTAGTATTAAGTTTAGCTTATAGGCGAAATCACACTTCAGGTGTTTCGAATAAAATACGCAAGAATTTTGAATTTCGACTGCGAGGGAATCGGGTAAAAAAAATGAAAGAAATCATATAAAAATATAGAATAAATATCACAAAACATCTCTAACGCGGAACATAAAAGAAATCGAAACTTGAAACTATTTGTTAAGACTTTTAATAAATTCTTAAAATACCATATGGGTTGTTAAAAACCAGATTGCTCCTTGGTGCTAGCTCCAAGAAGCCATCCGCTACTGAGGTTCGCGGAGGGCTTCAAATCCTCGCTATATAACTATATGCAAGTCAACAACGCTCGCTTTGAGGCACCTCTGTGGCGGCATTGTAGTACATTAAGATACTTACACAGATTTATGAAGTGTTATGGAGTGCCCTCAAAGAAAATATGTTGTTGAAAACTGTACATATCTTGATATTTTCACAAAAGAACAAGTTCTAGCAATAACCACAAATTCCCACAGAGAGACATCTTTTGCTTTCCCCTCATGCGCATGCGTAAATTTATGCGGCAAACAATAAGGCGTTGTTATAAACAGATGACCTCTGAGATCTACGTGTTATGTATACACACAGAGCAGATATATATTACAAAAAGTAGTCCCCCCTTACTGAGTATTATTTTCGCCGAATCTCCAATGGGCCTACAGCGTAAACGGATATCATACAGAAACGACAGATCTCTACAGAGGTCAGTGGTTTTATAACTACGGTCTAAAGGCATGCTGGGTAGAACAAACCCGGAAGATAAACAAAACATTTGACAGCAGGCCGATGCCTGTTTTTTTTCACCTTTTATGCATAATTTTAAGAAATACATGGCAGCAGGGTTCGTGCGGAATTTTCTTGAGCAAATTCCAGGAGTTTCCAGGAGATTTTAGACCCAATATCCAGGAGTTTTCCAGGAGATTTCATAATTTATCCAGATTTTTTTAGTGAGAAAGAAAGAAAACAAACGTTTTTTCATGGCCTCCCACGCTCCCTTACAGCCAACCTTTCCACCAATTTTATTTAATCTTGAACCGCGCGGTAGCAACGCCGATGTATACATTCCACAACCTAACATGAATGTCCATTGGCTTCGAGTTTGTAGAAGTGTTCAGACTATCGTCATATAATAAAATATATTAGTTTGATTTGACTTCCTTCATTAAACACATTCTGACATATGGAGCAATGCCAAAGTTGGCAAGATAAGATGTTTTTGTTTCCCACATGAAAACTGGTAACGACTGGGTGATCTTTAAACATCATGCGAAACACATCTCCTACATCCTCATTGAAATGGAAAGAGCTATGCTCGTCTATTGTTCGAAGTGTCCACAGAATTTCTGATTTAAGCACGTCTTTCTTTAGGGCATAATCTGAAACTGTCACTGAAGAGCTAGGTACAGGTTTAGGGGTCTCATTTGAAGATTTGTTTGTAGCAAATGGCACCTTACTAGCAGAGGAAACTCTTACAGCTTGTTGATGCTTTTTCCCTTTCTGGCGACTTGTTAAGGCGGTTACTCCCATATTTCCAATATCAAATGATTTCATACACAGTATACATCGAGCTTGGTTTCTGTAAAATCTATCTGCACCCAACCAATCCTTGTAATTTTCCTTATGGAGTCAATCATCGCGAAACATACATTTGTATTTCGACATTTTCAAATTTGTTAAAAGTTCACTAAAACTCTGAAAAAACGACTAAATTTCGTATTTAGTATAATTATCTGATTTATTAAGGGGCATCCATAAAAGAACATACGCATGAGGGGGGGGGGGGGGGGGGGGATCTGGGCCAACGCGTTCGCTAATTTATACGCAAACTCGCCGATGTCACACAAATGTACGTGTAGAGGTAGGGGATATACGCATGGAGGAGGGAGAGGATGGTAGGAGGAGGGGGTAGAGAGAGAGAGAGAGAGAGAGAGAGAGAGAGAGAGAGAGAGAGAGAGAGAGAGAGGCGGTTGAGTCAAGGCGTACGCCTGTACCTAAGCAAGTTGGATGATGTCACAAAAGTGCGTATAGGGGAAAGGAGGTCTAAAATCTGGAGAAAGTGCGCACGTAAGTTATGGATGACTCCTTAATAAATAACTGTAGATGGACCTATTCAGTATCACATTACTTGAACATGGAACAATATGTATCCTTTAACTTCTGTAGACCTCATTATATCTTGAAGCCTAACTGACCCATTCCGATCAGTATGTTTTTCTCACCCACCCTCCTAAAATCTTTAGTCAACCCTCTTCCACACCCAACCCTAAGACTCCGTTCACACATTAATATACGAAAATAAAATTAAGGATTTTTATCCATCCCAATACGCAAAACACAATATGCAATGATACAGAGTTCTCAATCCCTATGCGCGCTTGAGCAGAGGCTATAAAAACTGTGTTTGAAGAAGCTAAATTAAAGGCATAAATATGCGTGCGCATGCGTTTGGCTAGACCGGATCCCACTGACCACACTGACTCTGCAAGGCCTTTTATCCAAGTCCTACTCTTTGTGTAAGTAGTATATGAACGGCCTAAATTCTGAAATTTTTATCTTGAACACGATATTTTGGTAAATAACTCAAGAATTGATTCACTGAGCCTTGCGACGACAGAACCTTAAAAATTAACTCTAGATAGTATTATTTTAATGCATTTAGTTTGTGCATTTGATTAGAAATAAAAACAGAAATTGACGAAAAATCGATTAGGCTTTAGAAAGATTCTCATTCTATTTGGTTTCGCTGATGACCCATGCTGAATCGCTGCCACAGAGTACACAGCCAAAAAGTACACTGGCTCCTCTAATGCCTTTAAACAGTCATTCATAGAATTCTATAATTAATAAGGGCATGCACGTGATTCTTTCCTAAATGCGTGTGGAGCATGTTCATTTACAGTCACACCCCTCACAAAGAACTAGCCTCGTAGACTCTACATAAACGCCAATTATGAAATGTACTACAGCGTACCTCTACTTAATCCTAAATTATTCCAAAACACGTCAACAAAACAGCAAGAGATCTGGAAGGTAGGGTCATACCATATTTTTTATTTAACAGAGAACTGAAGTACTTGTTTAGGTGTCAAGTATTCAGTGTTCGAATAAGGAAATCCAATGCACAAAATAAAGAAATCCCTGTAACCCAGTGCATTCAAGATAAAAATTCCGGACTTAAAATGTATCACGATCTTAATGGACATGACAATATTTATCTTTATTACCAGAAGTTCATATGAAAGTGTCTACGAGTCTACGATCTACCAGACTCTGATAAATAGGAAAAATCATCATATTTTTATATAATTATATCAAAATCTGGATATGCATATGAATATATATATACAAATTAATTATGATTTCGATTTCCAGGAGTTTTCCAGGAGTCTTGATGGAATTCCAGGAGTTTTCCAGGAGGTTTTATGACCATTTCCAATTTCCAGGAGATTTCTAGGTTTTCCAGGTTTTCCAGGAGGCGCACGAACCCTGATGGCATCAAAAAATATGACCTTGGGTGCACAAAGGGTATATATCGCATGAACTATATTTTTATGCCAACATAATGTGGATAACTGTGTCGACAAAGTGCCTCAGAGCAACTCAAGTTGACCCCTATGAACAATACAATATAAGGCGTTGTAGCTCTGATCAAGAAATATACCAAGTATAAATAATGAAGAGCTGACTTGGAGCTACTTGGTGCAAGAGAAATTTGACATTTATGCAAAATCTCTATCATTTCTTTCATTTATACCCGGTTACTTTTATTTGAAACGTAGAATGTTTATGCATTTTTATTATGAATGCCTAAAGTGTGATTAGGCTATTGATGGTCCATGGCCTGAATCCATAATTGAGCGATAATAAGTGATTTCAAAATTTCTGTTATTTAGCTCCTTATTTTTGGTTACACAATGTACCTATTCAAGGAGAAGGTATATCTCTGTTTAAACAAAAGTTGTTAAATTTCGCAATTAACCAGACCTTTGAACACATTCTTTTTCTGTCTTGACACTCAACAAGAACGTTTTCCAAAATTGCAAGTTGCATTTTCAAGGGTAATGAACTTCTGTGGAGAAATGAAATTATTTTATTATTCTCGCAGATGAATCCAAGTCCTTTTATTTGCCCCAACACTTGTGCCAATACTCCACAACAAAGAACATTACTAGATTAATTACATCGATACAACATCCGCTTAACGCGTCTACAGTTTACTACAAAGTAAGTTTACTATATGCAATATGTGTATTTAAATACAGAGAGTGCGTGAAAATAAAGTGTTGTCCTAAGTCGAAAGACGTCAAGGACTAACTGCTACACTACTTCAACAACTACTAATGTTGGTCTTAACAGTGATCGCTTATTCCATCGAAAACCTCCCAGACTTGGACATCGTGAAATTTACGTCATGTACAACACAAAGATTATGCCATTTGGATTATTGCAGTTTATTACAACAATCGTAGTTATTAATTAAATAGGCACAAAATATAAAAGTTAATTCTCAAGCAGGTCTAAAATCGGACAGGTTGAACAAGATGCTGTCACTTATTATGGTGTACCAACAGGGTCGTAGAACTTATTTTATGTCATTTTTTCCAATTTAAGCACGAAACTTCATATATATATATATATATATATATATATATATATATATATATATATATATATATATATATATATATATATATATATATATATATATATATATATATATATATATATATATATATATATATATATATATATACATATATATATTCATATTTTTGGTACTTTTTTAAGCAATCAACGAAATTATTTTTGCTCAGGACTCATTTAACCATGAGCCAAGCAATTCAATTTACAGGCAAGCTTTTTATTTTATTTAGTGTTTCTCAGAAAAAGCATTTTCTAGTTTCTGTTCATGTTTCCTACTTCTGCACGTCACAGCATCAGATTGTTGTAAAAGGGCCTCATTGGAACATTGGAAATAAACTGCACGACTTTAGTAGGTCATCCTTGGTTTATTCAACAACTTACTTGTGTACACTTTTGCAATTTTAGTCTGGTTTAATATTGCTAAAAAAGCAATATTTATCTGTAATTTTACCAAATAAATTCAAACCATTTCAAAAGAACTTTAAAATACAATATTGGATAATGCAGACACTTTTATTTTCAAAGAAGTTACTTTTTTATCTTTGGTGTTAAAATATGAAAAACAACGTAGCAAACAGAAAGTGCAAAACCACCCGAAAAAAATCATGGAAAAAGAATGGATGCTCTTTCCTTATGCATGTTTATTAAAGACGCTTGCCGGTCTAGGTTGAGTTACGGACAAGACTTTCGCAAAAAAATCAACGTATTTAATGAGGAGGACACACCTCTTTTTGACCTCCTATATAACCCAATCACAACTCGAGGCTCATTAAATTGTAAACATTAAACAGCATGGCCATGTTCAGAAGAAAACAAACTTATTTATTCGGATTTCCACCTGTTAAAGCCTTTTTAAATAGAAATGGAGCCTATAAAAATGGGCAGAACGTTATAAAGGGATGTAAGGCTTCAGCGATCCCTCTTACAGAAACATGGGGAGAAGACAAACAGAAAAATATTAGCACCGTTCGCGAAGGGCAATCGCCTGAAGCAGTGCAAATTTCAGACCCAGCGTACAACAAGATAGATTTGAGTTTTGAGAATGGGCAAGAAGCTTACAAGAGTAAAAATAATTTGCAGCTGTGGAGATCACTTTTGGTTTTCAATATGTGCTCAGTTCCTGTCTTCGTCAACCAAAATAAAGAGGTAAGATAAGCGGATTCGTGCGGAGTGATCCCCACATCAGAAGGATTTCGCAATGCTAAGGCAGCTGAAGAGAAAAGTTGTGGGGGAGGAGAAAGAATGGTTAAAGTAGATCCAAACTGTTGAAATGAAAAAGACCATTTGGCTGAAAAGCAATTTTAACTTGTCAAGTATCGGAGAATAAGGTATATTTGACCATTTTTGTTGTTTTTATCACCAAGCAGATATGCGCATACAGATCATTTTTTATTTATCACTTTGTATCAGACTACTCAGTCCATATACTGTATATTTTTACATAATTGCAACATAAGCTGTAGCTTTATCACTGTGAGCCGTCAAATATGATGTTTGGCGATTATCCTGGAAGAAGAAGAAAGAAGATGAGAAAAGTTGAAAAGGTTGCCAAATTTTCACCAGGTTTATTTAGTTGAGACGGAATGTAACATTTTGTTGCCACCAGTTATAATCTACTGTAACCAGTTTTATCTCCTCTGCCTTTAACCGTTGAAAAAGTGTAGGTTGGCGTAGTAATAATTCCGTACATTTTAGTGTATGAACGTAAAATGCAAGATAAAGGAATTTCCATGAAATATAGTGACTGGGTTATTTCATTTTAATCATGGTAAAATGCAAGTTATCCTTCTGTAATTGTTTGTTGAAACTAAATTCGACCGTGCAATTGTTCGTTGTAAAACCAAAGTTGTTATTAATCTCTGAAATGGTAATTTGACATTTCTTGCTTTCAACATTTTCGTCAGATGTGCATTGTATTAGGATTGGATAGTATTAAAACAAATATGGCTGATTAGTTGCTGTTTGGTTACCTAATTATTTTGACTATCAAATAGTTAAAAAAGAGAAGAAGAAAATTACCTAGCAGATACACATCTAGTAATAAAGTTGACGAAAAAGAAATTGTTCAATCGAATTTTAATCAAATTTGATCGATTCTTGTTTTACTGTGACTTAATTGAACCTTTGCTTCTACAATCCGCCGTTTCCTGAAAACAAACCATTTTGGAAAATCCTCCCATTTTCTGAAATACTTTGTCGTTTGTTTCCAATTGTCGTGTCATTTCGTGAAATTGTGGAAATGATTTTTTTTTTTTTTTTTGCTATTGCGTGAAATCCAATGTCTTGCAGTGAAGCAGGGATTTTTCTTGCTCTGTTAACCAATGCTTTCGTGGACACAGTGACGACCGAAGCATTGCTTCAACGAGAATTTCAATGCGTCCATGACGCAATCAATGCGTGCGGTAGCAAAGTTCACGTATACAGTAATTCTCAGACTACAACCACGTTTTAAAATCCGATTTTACATACAAAACCCCTCCTGTGGCTTATAGTCCGGTATCGTCCAGACACTTTTGAGAAAATATTTAAGAAGCCGTATTTGCAATAGTGCTTTTTTTTTCATTTTTCCCTCGTCTTTTACAAACATAAATGCAGGAGTATCTCAGTTGATCTAACTGAGAGGTTATATCTATCCAACGTACTAAATAATCAAGACTTTCTTAGTTTAAATTCGACGAGGGTGCGGTTTATAGTCCGGTCAACGAAACATTTTTTTGGATGGGTATTTTTGGATGAGTGCTGCTAATTGTCCCGGGCGGCTTATATTGTGGGAATAACGGTATTTAGAATATTAAGATAGGTTACAGTTAAATTCAAACACTATACACAAATTTCAATTCAACCTTTGTAATGCGACTAGTAAATATTCCACCAAAAATACTGATATGCTTATCGAATATTGATTTTATAATTGGACGCAACAAAAAAAATTCATGCTGAAAGCAATGTTTTCTGGGCAAAATCAATGCTTCCTGGTGAAGTGCGATGATCATGCGATTTTTACATTATATAATTAACTGAGAGAACCAGTGTCATCTGCAGTTAAATAACCCATTGTGGGTATTTGAAGCGCTTTTAAAATAACAGCAGTGTTAAACACACTACCCATCATTAAATAATTTAAAGCAGGGTACACAGTCCAAATGCATAAATGGAATTGCGATAAACTTTTGGCTGCATGAATTGCAATATTCCAATTTCGTAATTTTGATGCAACGGTGTTTCACAGATTTACATGAGTTGTTTGTAAATTTGTGAAATAAATCACGAGAATTTACAAAACGGTCTGAAAGTTATTTCACGAACCCCAGAAGGTTTCAGGCATTACACGAGTTTTCAGACACCTCCTTTATTTGTTTGCAAAGAGTAAGAGTTCATAATGGGTTAATGTGAAGGCTTTTTCCTACGTTTAATATTAAAAAAGTTTCAAGTCCAAAAGTAAACTTGTGTATTATTTTGAAAAATAGCCGGGAAAGGTGTTGATGACATACGTTTCTGATTTCTTCTTACTTAAATGCTGTTAACGTTGTTATTTGCATTTCATAAATTTACAGGCTTTTCATGAGTCGAAAATTAACCCAGAATTTATTTTCACATTTCAGTTGATGAAATACAGCAGAAAAATACTTGGCAAGAAACTTTTTTCGAAAGTGATGAAAGCATCATTCTATGGACAGTTTGTGGCGGGAGAAGATTTGAACAATATGCCAGTGGTGGAAACGAACCTTGGTTTCGGTGTCAAATCAATTCTGGATTACAGGTATGTTTTATTTTGTTTTTGTAAAGAAGATTGGCACATCAATTTTTAAGTGGTAGCGATAAATTTAAAGCGTGACCCATCCCAAAGGTAGGTTTTTGTTGAAATATTGCAATTAGCAGTTCCAAGGTGGATGTTGCATCTGTTTTGGTACGCGCTATTGACGAACAATCCAGTGGTAGTAATGCTGTTTTTGATATGTTTGAATGTGGGTTTATTTTTTTTGGCAGTGTGGAAAAAGATTTGAGCAAAGAGGAAGCCAAGGAAGCGGAAATGAAATCATGCGTATCAGATGCGCAGCCCGAGGACCTCAGTCCAGGTATTGCTTAAAAATACGTCTGTTCACAATGCGTGACTTACTTCCCGCGAACCTTTAATTTCAGAGGGATGGACAGTAACTTTTCAAGTGAATTTCTTTAACCTAAATCTGAACGTGTTTACCGCAGGTTAAAATATAGGGGAAGCTAGGGCAAAACTTTGGTTGGAAAATTCATCGTTGAGGTTTTGCCGAATGAATTTTGGCTTTTACGAATTTTTTTATTATTTTGAATATTTCCAGCAAGCCCATATCGAAAGTTCCGAGCCCATCGGGATTTTAGCGACAGACGTGACCACGTGACAGGTGCCAGAACTTACTTCTACAAGGATGAAGAACAATGTGACACCAATATGGGAATATTTTTGGATTGCATAGACGGCGTGTCAGGTAAAAAAAAAAAATCAGTACTTAATGAATGTGCATTATTTGATGAATTTCCCAACCTCTTTTTAGACCTGGTTTCTAGAGGTGTTAACCATGGTGGTCAGATTTGAGCTTGGGTTCGCAAGATCCACGTAAATATGGGGTTTATGTTATTACTTTGGCAAAATGTAAACAAGTGCTATCAGGTTCAAGAAATATGCCTTTCAAGTTCCCTTATCAAACAATTTGTGGTGCGTAGTTGTATGTATTTGTATCATTAAGGCATTATGTGTTTCTGAACGATTTAAGCCTTATTGGGTATGGATGTGTGTTATTATTTTTTGGCAAGAACGTTTAGTTCGTTGTGATTGAATAGGAACTGCGATATTATTTTGAGGTGACATATATAGGATTCCTAATTGAAAAGAATTTTATTAAGCATTTATAGAAGGACTAACAAATTCAACTGTTGCCAAGATATAACGCTCAGCACCAAGATAAAATTTTTATACGTTTATTCCACACCTCACAGGGCTAGAGTTCGAAATTGCCGTCAGAATGACTCTTGCTCTAACTACCTTCTATGTACACAAACAATTTAAGCTTTGGTATTAAAGCTAAAGGTCAAGGACAAGAACAACTGTTGGTAATACCGCAGCATTGCATACAAATAGGTCGAGCACCATGAGCTTTTGTAAACATTCAACGGAAGAAGTTATTTAAGACAGTACAGACAAAAGCGTGTGCTAAAAGCGGCAGAGGCCACTGGTGCTTACATAAGCCTATTCAGTATGGTCCTTGGTTTGTCAAAAATGTTTTAAGTAATAGAATTCCTTGCTCCGTGAAGGAGACCCTGTCCTGTATACAAGTAACTGTGTTACTGACCAACTGAGCATGCTGCTTATATATTGCCTATCGTAAAATGCTCTTATGAACAGTGCATGATATTGAATAAATGTTACGGTGGTAGAGCTAAATATTTAATGACTGGTGCATTTTTTTTCCCCGCTTAATACATGTAGCAGCATCTTCAGCATATTTTCATTTGTTTCGGCGGGTGCGCACAGGTACAACGAATGCCACAGGTTTTGCTGCCATAAAGCTCACAGCACTGGGTCGTCCACAGCTGTTGGTGAGTATTGACGCGAGTTACAAGCAACCGTACTGCCATGCTTATAATAACCTCATAAAATAAATTATTTGGCAAGAATATAATTTTGAAACGGGCTGTGTTGCGTGTTCTGTTTTCAATGGTTAAAATCAAACATTGTCTTGCCGATCAGAAACACCATCTTTTAGGTGTTTTTTTTTTTTTTTGCGTTGATAATAAAATGTGATAAACCCGCTTGAAAAACCGCGAAGTAAGAACGCAGATATATTAACCGCTTTCTGTCGGCAACAGAAAATAACTGAAATCGAGCCAGCAACAGCATGTAAACCACCGTAATTTTATGTCTCTGAGGAGTCAACGTTCTTCTGATTCGGCTTTCCTGTTTGGAATTTCGTTTTTTTTTTTTTTTTTTTTTTTTTTTTTTTTTTTTTTTTTTTTTTTGTGATAAAATTGCACCATGCCGACAAGATGGATGCATTGAACTTCAATATAATGAACACTTTCTAGACTTTATTTGCTGGTGGACATTTTACTGTACAGATATTTCCTTCTGTTGTATTTAAAAAATTATAAGAAGTTCCCAGCTGACTAACACTTTGGCTTGAAGGAGAAGGAAAATGGACATGTGGTCGATGAAATCAAATGTCAAGGCACATATAATATGTTTCAGGATTGCGTGTTTGGAATTATAATTATAATTATAATTAATTATAATTAATCATAATTATATATAAGTGACTAAAAGACGCTGCGCCAAAAGTACAAGTGTTTTTTTTTTATATATATATTGATGTTTAGAAAGGGAACAAGGAAGTTCTGATGTTTTGAAGAAGTGTAAGTTCTTTTTAGACGATTATTTTTTTTTTTTAACTTTATATTTACAATCAAGTTGAACAAACTGATTTATGTGCTATTCAATATTTATCTCAAACTCAGCTATATATTTCGTTGAATGACTTTCTGAAGGAGGCTCACACTCTTGTAAATTGGTCGGTTTGGTCTTTATAGAATGTTTTTGAGTTTTTGATGCAGTAAAACCTCCATTAGGTGAACACCTCGTTAAGGAGCAACCTCTTGTAAAGAAACATGTTATGTACTTTCTTGTGATTCCTTCTATAATTTCCCGCTATTTTTTGGAACACATTTGTCCACTCACGAAGGCGTTTCTTGTATAAAGGTTACACCATGTTTATGAATTACCGGTGTATTGTACTCACTACCAAAAAGGGGGCATATCTGATACATAGCGGTAGAATGTGTTTCCCTTTTTGCCTCGCCCTTGAAAGTTAGTTAACTGCATGGATTTTTCTGACAGTCTAGGACAAAACGCATACCACAAGAATGTTTTGTTAATACCAGCGGTTTATAAACAATGTATAAAATGCAAACAGGACTGCACCATCCCAAACAGCGGTCGCGCTGCCATGCAGACACCAGTAAATGAAATAATCCTAACTTTTAAGATTGGTAAAACGGTAGTGTTGCAGCTAAGCACTGAACTCTTTTGTGTAGCATTAAATTTATTGTATCCACTACCAGGGTTGGCATAGTCAAATCTCAGGTAGATTTATCCGGGGTATTTAACCGGATAAATCCGTCCCGGTCAATTCTCCAAAAGTGGCTTTTTCTAGTCAATTGTGGTCAGTTCTTACAAGAGACATAAAAACAGCTGAAAAACAGCTGAAAAACTTGGTATCCGGACAGAACGGCTACGGCCAAAACGACGACGGCCTTAACGGAGAAGACCAAAACGGCGACGGCCAAAATGGCGATAGGCAAAACTGCGACAAGTGCAACCCCGGACAAAACGGCGACGGAGTTTTTTAAAGTTTATGCTTTAAAACGCTTATCAAAAAAAAAAAGTAACAACCTTGCCAACACAGTTTGTTGAGCTATCAGAGATAAATAAATTTGAACACAGTGCAGCATTTCTCCCAACGTGCCATTCCTTCCCTTCCTAACCACCTCCTTCCTGTCACCAGTCACTGTCTCAGTAACCTGCTCAAGGAATGATTTACTCACCCTTTCTCAGGTAAAACTGAAAATAATTTTCTCAGGTAAAATAAAATTTAATCTTATCTTTCATTGGTGTGGATTCGTATATAATAACAACATTTCACATAACCGATGCAGATAGGGATTAGCTGATTAAGACGATTAAAACATCGGTCTTTCATTGCTGATAATCCGAAGTCCATTTTTATTTTGCCTTTTATTGATGTGGAATCACGTGCAATAACGGATTAGTGCGCACAGTCGCTAAATACAAATGTCTTTCAGAATGTACTTATTTACCCCCTCCCCCCCACACACGATGGATTATCGTATAATTGCAATTAGGAATATATGAGAAAAGTGGTATCCGGACATAACGGCGACGGCCAAAACGGCGACGGCTATAACGGAGAAGACCAAAACGGCGACGGCCAAAACGGCGACGGCCATAACGGCGACAAATACAACCCCGGACAAAACGGCGACGGAGTTTTTTTTAAGTTTATGCTTTAAAATGCTTGTTAAAAAAAAGCAAAAAGTAACAATGTTGCCAACACAGTTTATTTGACCATCAGAGATAGATAAATTTGAATACAGTGCAGCATTTCTGCCAACGTGCCCTTCCCGCCCTCCCTAACCACCTCCTTCCTGTCACCAGTGACTGTCTCAGTAATCTGCTCAAGGAATGATTTACTCACTTGCCTTTTCTCAGGTAAAACTGAAAATTATTTTCTCAGGTAAAATAAATTTAATCTTATCTTTCATTGGTGTGGATTCGTATATATAACAACAACACTTCGCATAACCGATACAAATAAGGATTAGCTCATTAAGGCGATTAAAACATCGGTCTTTCATTGCAGATAATCCGAAGTCCTTTTAAAGGCATTTTTATTTTGCCATTTATTGATGTGGATTCACGTGCAAAAACGGATTAGTGGGCACAGTCGCTAAACACAATTGTCTTTCAAAATGTACTTAATTACCCCCCCCCCCCCCCCCACCTCACCACACGATGGATTATAAGTATAATTGCAATTAGGAATATATGAGAAAATAAGTGTTAAATTATCCATTTTATTTTGCTCTTAAAATTTAAATATTGGTTCACATTATACTTATCTTCAAGTACAAATGAATTGATTTATCTGGCAACCCTTTTCTTTGTATTTTGATTTTCAACATAAAATTATTAATCTTCGTCGCCGATTTGTCCGGGGTTGCACTTGTCGCCGTTTTGGCCATCGCCGTTTTGGCCGTCGCCGTTTTGGTCTTCTCCGTTTTGGCCGTCGCCGTTCTGGCCGTCGCCGTTTTGTCCGGGATTCGAGAAAAGTGTTAAGTTATCCATTTTATTTTGCCCTTAAAATTTAAATATTGATTCAATTTATACTTATATTCAAGCAGAAATGAATTGATTTATCTGGCAACACTATTCTTTGTATTTTGATCTTCAACATTAAATTATTAATCTTCGTCACCGTTTTGTCCGGGGCTGCACTTGTCGCCGTTTTGGACATCGCCGTTTTGGCCGTCGCCGTTTTGGTCTTCTCCGTTTTGGCCGTCGCCGTTTTGGCCGTCGCCGTTTTGTCGGGGATTCGAAAAACTTATATTTCACCTTTTGAAATTATCCTTAAAATAATTAAAATTCTCTTTGAAATATATGTAATAATTAAAATATAATAATTATATAATAGTAAAATTATATAATGATTATATAATAATTATAATTATTCAGCTTTAATTCCTAAATATTTTATTCTAAATTACAAACTATTCAGTTTTCCCGTAATAAGAAGCTTGACTTATTACAAAAATAAGAACTGGGTTGCCTTTATATATATTGAGTTGGAATCCCGGACAAAACGGCGACGGCCAAAACGGCGACGGCCAAAACGGCGACGACCAAAACGGCGACGAGTGCAACCCTGGACAAAACGGCGACGAAGATTAAGAATTTATTGTTAAAATCAAAATACAAAGAATAGTGTTGCCAGATAAATCAATTCATTTATACTTGAAGATAAGTATAATTTGAACCAATATTTAAATTTTAAAGGCAAAATAAAATGGATAATTCTACATTTATTTTCTCATATATTTCTAATTGCAATTATACGATAATCCATCATGGGGGGAGGGGGGGGGGGGTAAAAAGTACATTTTGAAAGACAACTGTATTTAGTGACTGTGCTCACTAATCCGTTGTTGCATGTGAATCCACATCAATAAAAGGCAAAATAAAAATGCCTTTAAAAGGACTTCGGATTATCAGCAATGAAAAACTGATGAAATTTAATCGCCTCAATGAGCTAATCCTTATCTGTATTGCTATTGTGAACTGCTGTTATTAAATACGAAACCACACCAATGAAAGGTAATAGTAAATTTTATTTTACCTGAGATAATAATTTTCAATTTTACCTGAGAAAATAAACTGTGTTGGCAACATTGTTACTTTTTGTTTCTTTTTAATAAGCGTTTTAAAGCAATAAACATAAAAAAACTCCGTCCGGGGTTGCACTTGTCACTGTTTTGGTCTTCTCCGTTATGGCCGTCGCCGTTTTGGCCGTCGCCGTTATGTCCGGATACCATTGAGTTGACGTGCTCCGGAGACAATTAGAACAATAGCGTAGTCATTATATGACGCTTGACGGGGGACAGAGAAAACACATGTTTACATAAAACATGTTGCGCGATGCCTTAAGCCGACATACTCCAGACGAATAGCGACCACGCCATTAGTGGACCACTACATTAATATTTCTTTAACAAAACAAACTTAATGGTTGTTCTGGAGTATTGCGAACATCAACGGGGCGACAGATACCACTTGTTTGAACCAGTTCGGAGCGGGAGGGGGGGGAGGGTGGGGGCGGGAGGATTGCGTTAGTTTGAGCGGGAATGGTATGAGAATAAAGATATAGGGCGTCTCAATGTATCTTGCATTATCAGGATTAGACGGCTCATTTAGCTCTCTATACACATTGCCAAATCTAATTTATTGAGCACCGAGCTTTATCTGTTGTGTGTTTACCTTGGGGGGGGGGGGGGGGTCGGGGTTGGGGGGGGAGCTTAGTCTCTCTAGCTGGACGTCATCCAGAATGCTCATAAAAAGCGCCTGACTGCTGTGTAATATTTCTTCTCGTGAAGTACCAAAGTTTGAATAAGGGGAACTTCTCGATGCCTTATAAAAACGAGATTTTCGTGGTACAGCTATGGACAGATCAATTCAGCAAATTTAAAGTGATAAATGAGCTAGGAGTTTCCTGGCAGTACATGACTTACTTGACATTTCTATTATCTGAGTTTGTAGCTCAGGCCGACATAATAAGCGGCGAGATTGTCTTGACTTAATTAATGTAAGGAAAGTTACCAGGGGAGGTGTCCGAGCTGACTCGATACAATGACATGAGCTGCTTCATTTAGCAGCCCCGACCCCAATCTCAGCCCCTACCTTCCAACAGCTCAGTACAAGCATGAATATTCCATTTATCCAGCTTAAATATCTCAGCTGTAAATTGTGAAGGTCGATATTGAAAATATAGTAATAAGTTGTTATCCGCTGGGGGACGGATATAGTTTTCACTCTGTCTGTCTGCCTGTCCGTCTGTCTGTGCACTTTCAGTCTCACGCGCCTAGAGCATTTATGAGTGGGTGGATTCGTTTCAAATTTTACCCGGGGGTGGTTCCAATCCTTGTGCAGTGCAGTGACCAGGAAGTTTTGAAACACGGTAGAAAATGACAAAAATGGTTAATTTTCAAAATTGGCAAAGTGTGTTTTTTGGAGTTAGCATATACCAGAGTCAGTCTCACGCGCCTAGAGCATTTATTAGTGGATGGATTCGTTTCAAATTTTACCCAGAGGTAATTCCAATCCTTGTGCAGTGCAGTAACCAGGAATTTTAGAAGTACGACAGAAGTTAACAAAATGGTAAATTG
Organism: Protula sp. h YS-2021; assembly: GCA_949752745.1. Taxonomy (NCBI): domain Eukaryota; kingdom Metazoa; phylum Annelida; class Polychaeta; order Sabellida; family Serpulidae; genus Protula; species Protula sp. h YS-2021. The sequence continues at coordinate 13,668,304 of OX457030.1, read as the reverse complement.
TTAAAAAATTACTTTCAAATTTGGTCAAACGCCGGCGAATTCATGCTTCTCGAGCATCTAGTTTTAGGTTCAGACAGAAAAAAAGTCCTGCTTTGCTTTGAAACTGTTTCGCTTTTATACTACTATGACGCAGTATATTAAGTATGACGATGCTGTCCCGGATGCCGCAATATTGTGGCGTATTTTTTTATGTTATTGCTTATGACGTATTGCGCTGTTATTTTTTGTTTGTTTGCAGCTGCAGCTGTCGGAGGTGTTGAGCCGGGTACGCCAGCATTACGAGATGCTGCAGAGCGCCACCGGAAACGAGCGCGGCGGAATCGATCGCCAAGATTTTGAGCGCTACCTGAAGAGGATTGCCCTGGATCGCGAGGAGCGGAATCGGTGGTACACTGTCCTGGATTGCACCAATGACGGGTCAGTGAACCACTATTGTTAGCTTTTATGTGCGAGTTTCCGCGTTGCTGCTGGGCGTTTTTAAGTCGGTAATGTGGTGGTGTTTTCGGCTGTACTCTTTGGGTTGTTGGCCCAGTCATAGTGGTACTGAGGGCGTATATTTCAAACATTATTTAGAGGTTTCTGCTGTTCTGTCATGCAAACAAAATCCAGTGGGTTTTACTGCTCGTGCGGCTAGATGCTGCGTTTAAACCTGCCAAAATTCCATTGATACCGGTATGGTTTTGCTGCCAATATATCCAAGCCAATATTGCTTTCTTGTTTTTCTCGGATAAGCTGGACACAGTTTTCCTGGACACTCCACTTTAAAAGCTGTCGCGGCTTTCTATGACCGCGAGAGTAAATATTTCAACCTCGTTTTCCCGCCCTTTCAGCCCCCTTTTCAGTCGTCTCCCGCCAAGTTAAACAGCAACAACAACGGGACAGTACTAGGGATTTCCACGTAATGAAAAACAATTTTATATCTTGTTTATAGACTCGACGGTGTTACTCCTCTTTGTCTCTGTTTTTCTTTGTCTGTGTGAAAATCAAATTTATTTGACCTGTTGTTAAACTAGGTCTATTCTCAGCGTTACAATTTTTAAACTGTAATTCGAGTGTTGTTTTTCTTGGTGTTTTTTTGGTTACTTTTTGTCGGCAGGTAATATATGCTAAGTTAGTACCAATCATAAAACAAGTATTTTGACATGTTGCCATGTTATCTTAATGCGTTTTACAGACAAATCGATATGCTGGACTGGTTCAACCTGCTGGAAGTAAATATCAGCCTGGCAAAATTACTGAGAGTGCCAAATTTACAGGTAGTTTATGTTTTGGTAGTTTATCGGAGGTAGTCGGGGGGGGGGGGGGGGGGGGATACCAAAGTGTTAAACGCCACTTGCTAAGAGTATGCGTCTGTGAAGGTTGCTTACAACAGTGTGTCAGTTTGGTCCTTCGCTTACTTACAGAAAATAAAAGGAACCATAAAAAAAGGCAAAAAACAAAAAACAAAAAAAGAGTCAACTTTCTAGGTGTGTGTGTTTGGGGGAGAGGAGCGGGGGGTAAAAGACACCCATGTTTCAACTACTGTCGCATAAATTTCAGACGGGTAAATTCGAGCCGCTGGTGACGGCCCTGACGGAAGAGGAGGAAGAACAGATGAAAAACATGCTCAGGCGCATCGACACTGTTGTCAAGGTGACACTCGGGAGCCAATCAAATGCTTTACTTCACTAAAAGTGGGATGAGTTTTTTTGAGTGGGCGAAAAATTGTATTTATAACAGCGATAACAAATATGTGGTATGATGGGCCAATTTGGTTTTCGATAATAAAGTGCTGCAGTGCTTGAGAATGTTTAAGTGGTTATAACAGGAAGGAGGGGCAGGGGGCAGGTGTTTCAATGCATGTGTTTATTCCTTGAAATCACCATGATAACTACAAGTGCGACATGTGCAAGACTGTACGTGACGTAAGCATGCTATGGGATGGGACAGTCATTTAGTACAGTCTTTGGAAATACAAAACCTTGTCTTTATCACTAAGCTGCTTCTGACATGGCGTTTCAGGACGTAGAAAACTTACTTCCTGTTCGAATTATCGATCACTAAGGCATTTGACAGACCATGAAACGTCAATTTTTCTTTTATTGAATAACACTTATAATTGCACTATTTGCACATAAAATGCCAATGTTCAGATTTTAAAAACAATAAAACACCCTTTTAAAGGTGAGCACTCCGGCTTTGAAAGTGGCTATTTGCACCACCACAGTTATAACTGAATATCTAGTTTTCTTCCTTCTCATTTGCATAAGTTTTCTACAAATTCCTGTGGTGCGAATAGAATCTTTCTTTGGATATTTGCAGTACAGCAGTGAGCGTGACGTGCGCGTGATGATTGACGCCGAGCAGACGTACTTCCAGCCCGCCATCACGCGCTTCACCATGGAGATGATGCGCAAGTACAACAAGGATAAGGCCATTGTCTTCAACACCTATCAGTGCTACTTGAAGGTCCGCTCATGTCAAATAACGTTTTTGCGTGCAGGCGACTTTTTACCTTAGTCCATTTTTTTTTTTTTTTTATTTTTTTTTTTTTTTATTGATTGATTGATTTTTTTGGCTTTGAAAGCTTCTTGAAGAAAGTTCTAATTTATAAATAATAATAATTGGAATATTAATGTTCCAAGTATATCAAGGCATCTGCAATCAAAAAATGTGGTTTCCCCATTTATCGAACAGTGATCGAATACTGTTAATTAAGGGGCTTGCTTCGTATTGAAAATAAATGGGGACTTGATTGAGAAAAGTAGAGGAAATGTCTGCTGTGATTACAGGAGGCCTTCGCGCAAATCAGCACAGACCTGGCGCTCTCAGAGAGAGAGAATTTCTACTTCGGGGCAAAACTTGTACGCGGAGCCTACATGGAACAGGTATAAGTGAAAAGAGAGCGAGTAGAAAGGGAGTGGGGGCAGGGGGTGGTGGGGTGCTAAGGACTAAACTTTGTCGTATCTAAGATTTAAATGCAAATCGTTTAAAGCTTAATGGTTCAAAAACCGAAGTGATTTTTATCGGTACTAAACCTCAACTCAGCAAAATAGCATTGAGCTCATTAAATATTGCTGGTTCTGACATCGCATCCAAGGCCACTGTTAAAAATCTAGGAGTTCTCATAGACGCTGATCTTAAAATGAAATCCCAAGTGAATCAAGTCGTGAAAACGTGCTACGCAAACCTACGGCTTTTGAGAAGGTTTCGCGAACATCTCACCAAATCCTCGCTCAGAACTCTAATTCACGCGTTTATTACATCTCGCTTAGACTATGGTAATTCATTGTATTTTGGCATATCTGAGGCACTTCTAAATTACAACGTGTGCAAAATGCTGCGGCTCGCCTCGTTACCGGACTGAAAAGAAAATATCTGAACAGATTACCCCAACTCTCATGGACCTGCACTGGCTATCGATACGTCAACGATCGATTTTTAAAATAACAACAATTACTTTCAGTGCCTCTGCGGTACAGGACCCCCATATCTATCTGAATTACTAGAGTTGTATTCTTCGCCTCGGACCCTTAATCTAATAACGAATGCGAACTGAAAATACCACGTTCAAAGTTAAAATGCGCAGGAGATAGATCTTTTAGGGTTGCAGCCCCACGCATATGGAACAGTTTACCCCCTGAAATCATAAGCTGCAACTCACTCGGAACCTTTCAGTCAAAATTAAAAACGTATCTATTCTGTTTAGCTTACCATCAGTATTGTTAAATTGTTACTCTAGTCAGTGAATATCAAGTGTTGTGCCAAGTATTGTAGTTAATATTTATTCTTTGTCTGTTTTAGTTCTAATTGTATTGTATTATCAATTTATCAACTTTTACTGTTTTATACCTTATATAGTAAATTGTTAAGCCCAAAGATCAGCTGACTTGTTGTCTGCGCTATACAAGAAATATGCATAATAATAATAATAATAAGATTAGATGTCGTTGCCGTAGTCAGCCAAAACATCGGTGAATTATAGCAAACAATTTAATAGAAGAAGTTTCTGGGTAAAATGTCCCAGACGTTGCCAAGAGAATTCCTACTACTGCAGAAAAAGAATGATCATTTTTTAAAATAACAGTGATTAGGTGTATGTTATTGTTTCTAAACTTTCATAAACGTGTAGTCCATGTTCTTTATATTGGCCAACCAACTCCATAGCACTATCAGGGGGAGCCAAACGGGCGAATGAACAACATATTGTACTTATTTACTTATTTATATCTTGCAGGAAAGGCTCCGTGCGACCAGCCTTGGCTATGTCGACCCAGTCAACCCGACATTCGAGGCGACCACAGCCATGTACGAGCAGGTACTGCTGGAGGTGATGCGTCAGATACAGATGCGAGAGCGTGGCAAGATCGCCGTCATGATCGCTAGCCACAACGAGGACACGGTGCGCTTCACTGTCGAGAAGTACGTAGCTTTTTGTCAGGGTGCAGGGCTTATCGTCAAAGTGCAAGACTTCTCGTCAAAGTGCAAGGCTTATCGTCAAAGTGCAGGGCTTATTTTCAAAATTTAAGGTTTCTTTATAGAGTGACAATTTTGTTTTCGAAGTGAATGGTTTCTTTTTCAAAGTGGAATACTTTCTTTTAAAATGCAAATCTTATCATTACGACCGACAGAATCTTGTGTTCAAAGTGAGTGGCTGCTTCTTAAACTAAAGATTCTTAAAACAGGGGAAACTTTAATTTTATTTCTTTTAAAACCCCTTTAAATTTATGACAAAATAAAACTTGTAATAAACGGAAAGTTCTGTGTTGTTTCGTAGAATGAAGGAATATGGCATCAAGTCAACGGACAAACTGATTTGTTTTGGGCAGCTGCTGGGCATGTGTGACCAAGTGAGCTTCTCTTTAGGTATGTCACGTTTCTGGTTTGTCTAACCGTTTGTTGTAATCTTGGTAGCGCAAAAACTATTCTGTCTATGAGAACAGTCGAGTTGAAATTCATTTTCGATTGGTGTTACATCACTGTCAATGAACTACGTCAGACATTATTTCAGAACATTTACGGGACTTTGTGAAAACGTTTGAAAATCTATGTGAAATCTGCAGTTTGATTTATTGAAATTTATTTCTACTAGAACACGATACAGGACATCGCAAAGAAAAAATAACTACTCCTTTTTAAAGCAGACATATTGTCAACAGACCAACTGTTATCAGACCGCAAACCCAAGGAGGTGTAAATACACTTTACAATGCATTAGGCGACTACACCTAATTTAAACTCGCTTGAATTATACAGTTAATTGCTTACCAAAACTGGCACAAGAACAAGATTGGCCTTTCCATTACACACGATAAAAAAGAAGATATTTTCCTAGTGGAAGACTTTTTGGGAGACTCTCTTTTTGAAGTGGAACACTGCTTCTCAAGTTCTTTAACTTTTTTAGGGCAAGCTGGATACTCGGTGTACAAGTATGTCCCTTACGGGCCAGTGGAGGAGGTGTTGCCTTACCTCTCCCGCCGTGCCGTTGAGAACAAAGGCATCCTCGCCAAAGTGAAGAAAGAAAAGTCATTGATTCGAAAAGAACTGTGGCGTCGCTACAAAACGCTTGACTGGTTCTACAAACCTCCGCCTGGTCCCATGCGCGAGCAGTTCGGCCTGCGCGATAATAGAGCATAGATATGCAAGCAGTGACTCAGCATATATGACTTTGCCAGGAAGAGCTTAGCATGTGTCCGAGAGATGTAAAATGTGATATGTGTTATGCGAGTCACACTTATAAATTATGCAGGTTATGTAATCCTATCATAACTGAGGTTATTTCTGTCATTTAATATAAATATGACACATTACTTAAAGTATTAACTGGAAAACAGCTGGTGTAGTGTATCTTGTAAAGTATCACTTCGTACAGGTTCTGATATCTTACATAGCGAAGCATTGACCAAATTTTTGAGAATTTTTTTGAAATCTAACCTAGGTATCGTTTTCATATTTCGCAGTCTTGTGTCCGAATTCATAATGACGTAGTAATAGGGCTGCAATGACAAAGGAATTTGTTTTCGACAAACCAAAGCACTTTCATTTTGTTGATTAATTGTTCAGAGAGTGGGCATTAGATTTAAAGTACCACTCGTGAAAGCGGTCAATAGTCAGACAATTTGTCAATCGATAATTTGTCTGCACTGTACACCCGGTTCTCCTTAGTCTGATAAGTACATGTTAGACTGCTTAGTGTCAAGTACAAGCTGTCACATGAGTAGCCTAAATAAAAGAAATCTATCAAACATGGCTTCATAAAATGATTTTTTGGTGAAATTTGGAAAAAGTTGGATATAGGATGTAATATATGGTCGTCAGTTTTGGCTAATCATGGAGCAACTACGGTTACGCAATATCATCTCAGCCATAAACACAAAGTCATCAAATTAGAAAAGGACACCAAGACGTCAGTGACTGCGAAAACAACACCAGGGTCCAGCATTGTTCACAGACAAATACGCGAGGCAGAATCGTTTAAATCACAAAAACCCTCAAATCTGGACAAATCTCCACAAAAGCTAAGGCCATTCGCCAGTCCTTACCATTCCCTTCAACTTCGGTCTCAGTTAAAACAGAGAAATCTTTGCCTGCCCTATCAAACCTTGGTTAGACACTCTATGAGTTAAGCAACTTAGTTCACTGTAGTTAAGGTTTATAGTAGACAAGTTGTTTAATAAAGATGTTTGCAGGTTACTTGAACTATGTTTGTCTTAATGTAAATTTGTCGTGACAAACGATAAATGAATTTTTGTCGACAGATGGCTTTTGTTTTGTCATTTGTCGCCGTTGTCGTTGTAGCCTACTTAGTAATATATAAAACTAGTTTTGACCCTTACTCGAAAGGACCCATTTAAAATGAGGTCATTTTTTGTTTCGAAATACAGAGAAGTGTTTTTTTCTGAAGATGGATAAGAATTTTAAAAAAAATTGATTAAAAAAATTACATCATAGTATATTGTATTAGTTTATGTTGTTTAAGGGTGTCGGTTAAATAGTAGCGATTGTCGTTATACTGTATAATATCCAAATGTTCATAGGGAAAGGAGTAGAACATTATGTATTCTCTCTAAGCATTTAGATTGAGGATGACATTGTTTGGTTCCGTGTGTTGTGTGTTTCGTAATTGTTTTCGTAGATGAAAGTTTCTTTTTTAGATTCTGAGACAGAGCGATTTACCCCCAGAAAACAATCTGCAAACGAGACTGCTCTCATCCTATTATGTATATTCCAGTTAATGCTTGTTGTGGTCTTCTCTTTTTCAAACAGGCAACAAAGAACGGTGCATTTTATGGTAGGTTTCACGACGTTCATTGTTGACGTAGTTCCTTGTTATGGATGTAGCTTCTGTCCTGTACAGTACAAGGCTGCTTGTAAATTCGTTAGTGTTAGGAATATTTTAGAATTCAGGTTGAAATACAGTGATATTATGCTGACTGTTGATAGTTTTTGCTGTTTTTATGCGAGGTGTTTACATCTCAATTCCTTTTTTTAAAAAAAAGTTACTTGTTTTACGTCAAATTTTAAAGGTACTAAGAAAATCGTAGTTCTATTTATTTGATATCAGTAAGTATATTTTGGTATAGGAAATCACTTATACTTTCAGTAATTATTACATCAGAACATATGAGGAATAAGTAACGGCCTTGCGTGCTTTAGTATTGTCTTGTTCTACGCATTTACTCTCACATTATATAATGGCAAAGTATGTGATCTGTGAACAAATTAAAATGAATAATAATTGTGAGATAAAATAATATGCAGGCTTTCTTGGAAAAAATCTCATTCATTATTTGTTGATGAATATTTTATTTCTAAAAGCATTTTATGTGTCTTTGATCCTTTGGTTGCATCTTATTTAATCCTTGGTTAATTTGGGCGGTTTGAATAATTGGAAAACACTTATGGTACATATCTTTGAGATTTATAATGACTGAAAAAGGCAATATATGTTATGTAATGACATCTAATATATATTTGTAAAGGCTGTTTGAATGTGTGTTGACTCATTTTTCTCTGTTTTTCTTAACCATAGAATGAGTGCTTATACAACCGATTTGTCGATTTGCTTACGGTATTTTGTCGATTTGCTTACGGTATTATGATCTTATGACTTTCCCCGCGGTGAAGTTCACGTTCTAACCCAATGAGCAAAGCACCAAAGAGCTTGGTTTGTAGTACTTGATTTTTTTTTAGTTTACAGCGAATAGTTTATTATTATAGTGAACAAATATTGTTTATTATTTTACTGAAAACAAAGAAAGAAGTGGAAATAATTGGCGAAGTGAGCGATTCTATGTCTTGTTGTTGAGAAATCTCGAATTTTATTCATCTTAGAACTAAGTATAATGTTATAATGTATTTTTATTCATTTACTTTAAAAAAAGAAATATCAAACAGTTATTCTCCATGACAGAATTTCTTGAGATGTTAAATCTCCATTGGCTAGGATTTTAGCTACTGGATCGAAATCTCTTCATTTTCAAATATTGCAATGTAGTGTCTTGTTGAATATCTTTAGTCCTACGAAATTATTGAATAAGCTGGTAACAACGATGTACACTTTCAGTGTTTCACGCTTGTGAAATTAAGATAAAAAGGAACATTTGCACTCTTTCTTACAGCAGTCTTTAAATGCATTTATACAAAGTAAGCATTTCAGCTTCAATGATCTTAATCAGCCTGAAAGAAATTGGGCGATAATAGGTGCCAAGGTGAAAACATAGCGCATTGTGAGCTGAATTGTTTTTGCTACGTCATTACTTTTGTGGTTAGGGATTAAAATAGGACATGAGTGTATTTGACTACTTTATAATGTTGGTGACGTTTTGTGCAGAAATGGCAACAACTATGTGGACTCTGTTTCTTATCGTTTCGTGTGGAGTCAAAAACAAGGTAAGGGTTAGAGATGGAGTGAGATGACTGCGGCACAGAGAAGGGCGGGGGGGGGGGGGGGGGGGGGGATGGGGGGAGAGATTTATTAAGAGCGGGAGAGAGAGAGGGATAGAGAGCGAGAAAAGAGAGGTATATAGAGAGAGGGTGAGAGAAAGACAGAGTAAGCGGGAAACAGAGAGGTGGAGAGTGGGAGAAAGAGAAAGAGAGGGATAGAGAGTAAGAAATAGATAGGGAGGGAGGAGTGGATAGAAAGTAAGACACAGAGAGGAGAGATAGGGAAAGGGGGGAGAGAAAGTGAGAAAGGCAGAGAGAGAGACGGAGAAATATAGAGACTTGAAGAGAGAGAGAGAGAGGACATTAGAAAGACAGAAAAAATAGAATAGTTTGCATTACATGTTTTTTTATTTTTTATTTTTTTTTTTGCGTTACTTGTTTTTGTAGGCATGCGTGGGCGTGATGTGACGTCATATTATGCGAGATCTTTGCTGAATAACGAATGTGGGTGATTTCGCGGCTTTATTGTATGGTTATAAAGGCATTAAGCTGTAAAAACGGCACATAATGATCGCTATCTTGAATATTGTAATTGCTGGTACTGTCAGAACAGCAGCTACGGCGCTTGTAGTACACTTCTGAAGATATAGAGTGTTTTTTTCCCATGAATTTTCAAGTCTTTGTGTAGTGGGTGTTGTATTTTTGAAGAGATAAGTCAATGACCATAAAATTGTTAAGCATTGAAGAAAAAAAATTACCAGTCATTGTTAGAAATAAATTATGCTGAAATAAAACAACGTATTCTTTGACCGCATGTGGAATATTTTTTATCTAAATTCAGCATACACCGCGGTAAACACAGAAATTTCACCGCTTTAAAAATGACCACGAACTGACTTAATTTGTAACCCATTTTCAGACAACTTGCTTTAAATTAAGCTTTTAGTATATTTCATATATCATAAATTAACACTTTTCTATATTTTTATGCCATTAAAATTTATTAGTAATTTTGCATAAATTATAATTGCAATTGACAATGTGCTACTTTACATGAAGAATACCACGAGAAATAATCCCACAGTGGTACTGAAGTGTTACAGAAATGGTACTGCGTTGCATCCCGTTTTCGCTTTATATGCGCCAGTTTTTTTTTTTTTACTTTTTTCTGTTTTGTTTATTTTTGGTGCTTTTATTTGCTATTTTTTGACACAGATTATTTGTTTTATTGCTTCATCCTGAGCACACTAGCGACCAGCCCGAAATGGTAACTGCAATTCTGTGGATATCTGTGGATTATTACGGAACGGAATTTAACCTCTTACCCAACAGAGCAAAAAGAAAAAACCCATATAGGATTGAACAATTTCTGTTTTTATATCCTTTTTTTAATAGACAGACACAATTTAATAACCAAGGCTGTAGCACATTACGCACCCGCCAGTAGAAGCTCCGGAGTGAGAATTACTCCCCTCCCCCCTAAACTTGCAAACACTGTTCACTCTAAAAGCTATTCCAAGTCCTAGACAGACATGTGAAATGCTGGAAATTGCGATAACCGCTGTACACCGCATTGCAACAGTACTTACATATTTGTTTTTTCTAAAGCGCGATTATTCTAATTCAATATCCGCCCTGCCCCTCATGCCTAGGTATCTGTAGCTGAATCGAAATGTGTGGTAGCGATTCATAGCTCGCTCCCTCTCGTTTGCTCCCGGGAATCCATAGACTTCCGGGAAAATCACCGCCTTTTGTAGACTCCGAATCTGAGCTAAACAGGAGAGCACCTCTAATGAATCATTCTGCGATAGAGGCGTGTACCCTTTCAGACACAGTACCTTGAGATACGAGCACTCTTTGCAGTGTCTCGCTATAAGTACAAGTCCGTGAGTACTCAACTGGCAGTGAGCGATCGAAAAACACGTCACGTGACTCATGCGTTCTAGAATCTTTATCAGCTCATTTTCCTTGTTCTCAAGGTTATTGCAGCTGAGATTGAACTCGCGTAGACCCGCCAGCGGCTTCCAGTACGCCAGGAATGAGATATCTTCTTGGTCCAGACGACAGTCCTTTAGATTTAAATATTCGATATTCTGACGTAAACCACCTAGTAGGGTGGATAATCTGCCCCGTAAATTGCAATAGCTAAAATTCAGTCTTCGCAAAAATGGTAATTTTCGAAAGAGTTTATTGAAACTAGACGCCATCTGTTGGTTATATTTAATATCAATCGTGTTTGGGAGGCTTAACGCTGTGAGGTGCGTTAGCTTGCCGACGAGCTGTAACACGGCTACAAATTTCTCGTTGTCCTGAGGTAACAGGGCGTCCTCTATTTCCAAGTGAGTTATCATCTAAAAAAATCACAGTATTTAATATTATTATTATTATTATTATAGTTAATATTATAATTGAAGGGATCCATGCATAGACTTGATAACTGCAGTTATCAGCAGTGGAGAAAAACGCTTTTAAAGTCTGAAATTTAGCAACAAACATAGGTTTTTCCCACCACATTTTCCTAAAAAATGCCCACTTCTAATCGGTTTTGAGGTGTAAGACTTGCATATGTGATAGAACAGAAGCCAAAAAATACCGTGGTGGTAATAGTGCATTTTCCTGGTAAGTGGAATTATCAAGTTTATGCATGGATCCCTTCAATTATATTTATGCAATGATTTACTGTCATGCTTTTAATTTTGTCAAAGCAGTTTGCCATCTTACAGAAAAATACTCTTCTTTGAGTACTGGTAACTGTTTAACTTCTGAGAACCATTTAGCCAAGTATTTGGCGAATACTGTAACCAATATTACACTACTACTATTATTTACTCTAATAAACTGTAAAACTGAAGCGGATAAGTTCACGAACACTGCTTGCTAGCCATACCGACGGGATGACGATTTGGCTGAGGTTGGAGTAGGGCAGCTTGACGTCGGGTATGGGCTTCATCCACAGCTTATGACACGAGAATTTGAAAGGAGTGTATGCCATCAAACTGAGTCCGATGGGCACGTCGTCAATGTTGATTTTCAAGTCTAGTTCTATTGTTATTGGCTCTACATAAAAAAATGTCAAACATGCAGAATAGCTTAAGATAATGGTGCAGTTGAAGGTGCAATACTAAAAATCAACATTTTCTTATTAGTTAACAATAACTTCATGTTGACTTGAAACAAATCAGTGTCTGCTACTTATTTGAATTTTTGCCAAGGAACAACTGCCAATTTCTAATTTACCGTCAGACAAACTAACAAACTTTTTCTAGTCGTTGTCATAATTAGGTATTAATTCAGTAGATATTAAGTAGTAAACAAACCTATTTTGTTGCCATGTTTGTACTCCGCATCGACATTGGAATAAACCACGGATATTCTGTTCAGAAACCGCTGTGCTTTGTCTTTCGAAACATCTAAAACAACAGAGAATGGAAAATAATCTTTTCAAATGTGACAGTGAATAAACAAATGCATTACTAACATATAAAATAATCAATATAATCGGTTATTTTTTATAAATTATAATTATTTAAAATAAGAACACATTAAACAAATAAGAATCTACATATTTTTGTTGAAAGAGGCATTAGACACCAGCAACAAAGTAAGTCTATTCTGAAATAGACTCAGGAGGCTCAGTCCAACTGAAATATATAGAGAATCATAGAAACTGAATTGCCCTTAAAGGGAAATGCGGGTATCTCACCTACAATTGAGATTTCCTTCATACTTTCACAGTTTAATGCTTATAGGGTATACGTTCAAAAATTGAAAAGAAAAAGGGGGGTCACCGATGTTATAAGAGAAATAAAGGCACTGAAAGGTGGCGTACTTTTACTATAGAAATCATTGATAAAACCAAGAAATTTCAATAAAAATGCAAAATTCACACATAACCGCAATTGACAATTGCCTCATTTTTTCCCTGTTTGAAGAACACCTCATACGAAATGTTTTAAGCAAATAAAAAATACATGTCACCGTATCAATAAGAGAATTATACAATCTTTTTGAAAAAATCCCATTGACTCAATGGATAAATGGTGAAAACAGTGTAATATGATTTTAATGGACAATATATCAACACAGGCCCTTCTAGGAAAAAAATATCAATACAGACCATTTCTGGACACGCCCCTATTTCCCTTTGAAAAGCATTTTTCGATCTAGACGGATTTAGTAGTTATTTATACTGTGTAAACATGGATTCAAACTCCGCGATATTCAATGTAATGCGCATTTCGGTCGCTAAATGGCGCAGAGATACCCGCATTTCCCTTTAATCTAAGTTAGACTATTCCGGAATAGACTAACTTTGACTATGGTGTGTTGTTTAAAACGAAAACATATGTGTATTCCTATTTGCACGATATATTCTTATTGTAAGTAATAGTGTGTTTCTAATAATAATCTGGAAGTATTAAATACTTAAGACGCACGACAGATGTGTTGAAATAATATTACCCACATCGTAATAGCGGTGGGCCCCGCAGTGACCAGCCTTTACGTAACCTTTTAAAGACACACACAGGTGTTTGTAAGATGGAATATATATATATATGTATGTATATATATATATATATATATATATATATATATATATATATATATTTATATATATATATATATATATATATATATCCCGCACCCCCCCCCCCTACTCCCGCCCTGATGCTCGGCAGTTCACAAAAGCAGACTCACCTATAGTGTTGAGCATCTGTTCGTGGATGTTATCCACCGTTCTCTCGGACGGAGCCATCCACAGGACGGGCAGACGGCACAGTTCTTTACACAGCTTCACATCTGCCAATCACCAATCAATTCCCTTAATTGCTTAATTGAATCCGGAGAAGTTTCACCTTAAAAATACCACCACCACCGCCACCGCTAACACCACCACCCTTTTAACCGCTTTGGTTTCTTCATCCCGAGACGCTGGCCTTATTTCTTTCTTTTTTGCATTTTCTATTTAATTGCAAGACTTTTTGCATACTGAAATGGATTCGCTGAATACTCTCCCTCACAAACAGCGAAGGTGTTTTTTTTTTTTTTTTTTCTAGATGCGATCTCTTTTGTTAAAGTGACCTGACATTAAATGAGAACAAACAAACACACCTCAAGATAAAAAATTCCCTCTGTTTGGATTGACCTAGAAACCTTAACTGCTTGCAGCATTGGTCTTTCTTGAAATTCAGAATATATCATTATACCGACTCATTCCGTAGTCGCCACACAAAAAAGTACACCTCTTTGCTTACTATCTCTTTGATTATATTTTCGTTGCTTTTCACACACAAAAAAACTACCTTGCTTTCCTTTTCCCCTCTTAGCTAACGCTTTTTTCACAGAAGCTTATCGTTTTCACAGCAGTCGGACATTTTTTTTCACAATAGGCTTAGCTTTTTTTCCACAGCGGGCTTACCTTTCTCAAACTTGGTGAAGTCGAGCGTTTTGAGGTTGGACACGGGCTTGAGGCGGAGCAGTCCCAGCACGATACAATCCACCAGCGACATCTTTGTCGTTTCCTCAAGCGGCTGCGTCAAGTAGTCGTCGTCAATGTGATCCTACAAGCCATCACAAGCTCGCTTTAAACAATTTTGATTTTTTCTTTCCTATTTGGTGTGGTGTTATATAAATTAGTCAAACACTAGTCAAATAGTTATGTGATTCAAGATATGGGATTTCTACCATGTTTTAGACGAGTAACGTCTTGTATGTTACACAGCCAGTAGCCATAAAACGAAAAAACTTTACGGCCAAAAATATTTAGTCTATTATTTAAGACTTAACACTGCCTATCGCAGTCAACTAGAGCGCATTTCGCTAAGTATACACAGGGTTGAGACTTCGTAAAATTTTATGGTCGGCCGGAGCGACAAAAAAGTTAGTTGTCCGGCACAAAAGTTAGTCGCCCGTCGCAATTTTTGCAAAATTTGTCTAGCCCGCCTCACATGAAAAAACAACAACAAAATGGTGTTTAAAATAATCAACAGTATTTACCTGAAAATACTTAGAAAAAAGTTAGTCGCCACTCGGGCGACCAACTCGAAAAAGTTGGTCGCCCGAGCCCAAAGTTGGTCGCCACGGGCGACCGGTCGACCGCGAAATCTCAACCCTGTTTACATGCGATCCTGTACCTCTAATGGGACAAGGTCATAGAGCCGCATGACCTTCATGGGCCAGCTGGAGACGAGCCACTCGATTGCCGGGGCCTCCCTCAAATAGATCGCCTCCGTCATCATGAGTGGGTAACAGTTGCTAGGCAATAGCTCTGCTTGTATCTTAGACAGCAACTGTTGTTCAGTTACCAGTTTGTGAACACAAATATCTCGCAGCCTCCTGAAAAAAGGAAGTCCTAAACTGAAAGTAATATTGGCGCTCAAATGATACCTCGATCAAACTGGAGTCAATCTTCCTTATTACCATCAAACGATAACGTAAAGGTTATCTCGAAACGCTAACCATACGGCAAAATTTTTCCTCGGCCGTGGCTGTTTAAACATATCATGACTTTAAACATATCATGTCTATTTTTTTAGGTTTAAAATCACTAAAACAAATATCACTTAACTCCCTTGGCAAGAAAGTGTTTTATAAATAGCGCATTGTAAAAAAAAAAAAAGTTTCAAATTTGAGCTTACGTACAGAACACGAAACTGAAAAGCGGTTACCTGGGAGATTGCACAGGGTTGCCATAGTCATCTCGCCGACAGGTCAACAATCCTTTGTCGTCCTCTACGAGAAGATAGACGTACCACTTCTCCGTGATGTGCTGCGGGTGACGATGTTCCTTCGGGTCAAAGTTGAAGCTTTTCTCGTCGTAGCGGACATACTGCATCGCATTAGTCATGACTGTGCTCGGGTATTTGCTTCTTATCATCAGGATCTGGAAAATATTGCCATGGTTTTGTGACTGTGTACAGTAAAACCTCCACTAACGAAACCCCTTGCTATGGAGTACCTCTCGTTAAGGGACACCTCTAATTAAGGAACACATCTTGGTAAGTGTACGGAACGTCCTGCAATAGCGGAACACATTTTTTTGTCCTATTTCCCAATATTTCTTTCATTTCCCCGCCCCTCTATTTAAGGAGCACCTCTGCAGAGTGAACATTTTTCAGAGTCTTAGAGACGTACCTTATTTAGAGGTTTACTGTACTCAACTGAAAACACCACACATTATTGATCGTCGCTGCAGTGAAAATAACCAATGTTCTTATTTTTACCAGGAAATCAGAAGATATCAAATGTATGGTGCACTCTCTATTTAAGGATTTATTATTATTATTATTATTATTATTATTATTATCATAATTATTTTCATTACATCATGTTTGCTTTTATTACAATAATTATCATGATCATTATGATAATAATGAGTGCTGAACAAAATTGATAATTTTTCATTGAAAATGCATTTAACTTACTTAAGGCATATTTTTATTTGGTTGTTTGTTCCCACAAGTCTAAGTTTCGACAAATCACACCACCGAGGCTTATATGATCCGATTTTACTTAATTATTATTCTATTAATTAATGTATTTTGTCCATCATTTGTTGATAATTATCCAACAAAAAAATCGAAACGAAAATTATGTGTTAAATATCACATTTAAAATGTTTTAATAATATTTCATTCAGAATACAGAATCTTTTTACGCACAAACTTAACGAAAATCCTGTACAAGTGAAATAGTTCACATTATATCATTCTTATCCATTCCTTTCTTTTCTGTGAAAAAAAATGGCGTTTCAGCAACAGTATGAATCAGAAACCCGATTATATCCACTCTTTTCACGTTCTCTTCGCTGCTTTTACGATGTTTATGTGACGTCATGGATCCTCATGTTGTCAGGTTATTGCATCGTTGTCGATAATGCTCATCACTCACGCAACTCATAAACGCCCAGGGTCAGAACATAATTCGTACAAGTTCCTGCCCCGGTATTCACAAAGGTTAACTTTGCAGTTAACTGACTAGAAACGAAATGAATTGATCTGGTGTATCACGCAAACAGTTTTAGGTGGATTTTTGTTTGTTAAACAGGATATATTTATTAACTTACTTTAGCGTTTTCTGATTGCCAAATTAGCAGTTAAAGGAATCACTTAACCGTACAGCTAAATTTTGTGAATACGGCCCCTGGCGATTTCATACAGAATCTGGATACAAACGCAGTTTACTGTCAGTTCTTTGTGTACCATTGTGTAACAGAGCCAATCCACTAAATCGAATAAGATTTCAGACTGAGAGCAACACCACCATGCTCTCTCCAGGGATAGTTGTGCACCGTCTGACGGCATGTACATTAAAGGACCATTTTCTGCTTAATGAATTAATATGCATTTTATAAACCTATTATTATTATTACTGTCGCACGCTCCTACTATTACTTCTGCTACTGTTCACTACTACAGGTTTTGCTGTATTATTATTATTATTATTATTATTGCGTTGCGGTTGTTGTCATCACACCTGACAACGCCGATTTATGAACAAAGCCCCCCTTATATTTTGAGCTCAAATGTCTTGATCATTTCTGTGAACACGCGCACAGAGAATGCTACAATTATCCAACAAATTCTACTGTAAAACGAAAATGTTACAAGGCACGAAATGTTCTGTAAAATCACGTGACGCCTCTGTGTACAGCTCAAGAAAGAACGGTAGCAGTTTGTCTTTAATTTAATCTTTCGAATTTTACTCTCTCTTTCTCTTTCTCTCTCTCTTTCTCTCTCTCTCTCCAATGTCTGCTGTTTCTTTTTAATACCAAAAACTAACGCTTTCCGTAATTTCCTTTGTCTTCGCAAACTTTCTCACCCTCTTCTTTTAACTAACACGGATGCACCAGGAATTTGAAATGCGCAGATTCTATGTTTTATCTGGTTGTGTGTCTAGAAAACAAAACACTACAGGTTTCCTGGTGCTGATAGAGCCATCTTGCTCTAGGATAACGAGTCTACACTCTCTGACAGCTAGCCTCCAGATTAAACAAATAAATAAATAAAATAAAACAATTACCCTTTTTCAAGTCTTCTTTTGTTTTGTTTTGCTTTCTTACATACTCCAGCCTTTCGTTATGGGTTTCTTGACTCAGTGAATTATCAGTGTGATTCCTTTTTATAGGTTTACTCACTTTTATTCTTTCGACACAACAGGACGTAAAGCGTTTTTTGGCTGTTTTGTCAGTGCTTTTGAAGGTTCATCTTTGCTTCTTTGGCTAAACATCTAGCGTTTGCTGGTCTCCGCTTCTGAAAAGTTTATCAACATCAACGTCAGTAACATATGTTTGTTGAGTATATTCAGTTCTCGTTCAGGTGTTGGTGGCTGGTTGCAGTAGCTCAACCCAGTCAACGAGGTTCTACCACTGCTTTGGATGAACTTCAACACATTTAAACTTGCGATTTTTTTTTTTGGTGAAATATTTGGTTCTGTTTATACAATATCACAACAAAGTACAGTTATATCTAGCAAACCAGCGCATTATGGGAAGGCTCGTCACGTGTCGCAGGTGCTTCAGCACGTGTATTTTCTGACGTTACAATTTAATGTAAGACTGTATTTGGCCTAGATCAGCACGGCATACAGACACTTAATCAATACGCTTAAAACAAAATCAGAGAAAAACAAGTATACTTTTAAAATGGTCCAAAGTACCTTACACTTACTTTTTTATCAAAAAAAAAAAAAACAAACAAAAAAAAAAAAACAAGAAAATCCCTGCACTGTTATTTTGGCTGCACATCGCCCTTGGCTGCTTCTACTCCAATAAATTCTTCAACATTTCTAGATAAAACTTTCTCTCTGAAACTGATATCTGAACATTTCCGATAATACTGAGAGAAATATCGGTTATCAATAGACCCAGATGCCACCGAAGTTCATATCACTACTTCGCTGATCTGACAGCTCAAGGAGTTGCAAAAACGTTGCAAATATATAAATATATATAAATAGATATAAATAGATATATGTATGCAATAATTAGAAATACCTATAACATGTGCGTAAACTGTAGAGGACCAAGCATAATTTGCTACAAATTTCACATTTTACTTTTAACTCTTTATTTCACTGGGCCTGACCAATCTCTATCCTATGTATATTTTGTTCAGTCTCAGAGATTCGTTTTTATGACAACAGGTATTACAATAACGCCTTTGCTGTAATTCAAAACCATATGCCAGCATCATTATTACACAAAAAATGATACGAAGCTTAGAAGACTATCATGGCAGTGTTGTTTTTTTTCAACATTATTTAAACAAAACTTCGCAATTTCCTTGTCCAAATGTGCACTGGGAATATTTAAGTGTATTTCTGTGTGGTTCAAAAGACACTACAGGAGGATTTTGGTACAGAAACAGTAAATTAGCGGGCTGGCGCCAGACGAAACAGAGTTAGTCACCAGATAAAAATTCTCTTACCAAAAAAAAAAAAAAAAAAAAAAAATCTCTTTTTTTTTTAGAAAGTAGTTAACAAAAGTTTGTTTGTTTTTGTTTATTTATTTTGTAGCTCTTTTTGTCATTTTCAAGAAAGGCCTCTGTGTGTTGGTACCTCACGATACGAAATTAACTAACTAGATTGGCCAGTGTTTTTGTTAAAACAGAAACGGATATGTCTCCACCCCCCCTTCCAATCAGTCACGTGGAAAAAAATTCCTTGCTTAAAAGTACAACATAGGCGAGCCCAAAAAATTGAAAAAAAAATCGCCAAAAATGCATTTTTACAGAAAATGAAGAAAAACTTCGCAGTAAACATTTACACTATATATGAGTTCTTCTTGCCACGTTCCAGCCTAATGGAACAAACTGTTTCGCAGATATCGCAACAATATGGCCAAAAAAGTTAAAAATCAAAATTTAAAAAATTCGCCAAAACTTCATTTTTAAAAGAAATGAAGAAAAACTTCGCAATAAACATTTGCACTATATGTGGGTTCTTCTTGCCACGTTTCAGCCTCATCCAACGAAATGTTTCGGAGATATCGCAACAATATGGCCAAAAAAGTTAAAAATCAAAATTTAAAAAATTCGCCAAAACTTCATTTTTAAAAGAAATGAAGAAAAACTTCGCAATAAACATTTGCACTATATGTGGGTTCTTCTTGCCACGTTTCAGCCTCATCCAACGAAATGTTTCGGAGATATCGCAACAATATGGCCGAAAAAAGTTATAAATCAAAAATTTAAAAAATTCGCCAAAACTTCATTTTTAAAAGAAATGAAGAAAAACTTCGCAATAAACATTTGCACTATATGTGGGTTCTTCTTGCCACGTTTCAGCCTCATCCAACGAAATGTTTCGGAGATATCGCAACAATATGGCCGAAAAAAGTTATAAATCAAAAATTTAAAAAATCGCCAAAAATACATTTTCAATGGAAATGAAGAAAAACTTCGCAGTAAACATTCACACTACATGTGTGTACTTCTTGCCACGTTTCAGTCTAATTCAACAAACTGTTTCGGACACATCGCAACAATGTGGCCGAAAAAAATTTAAAAATCAAAAATTTAAAAATTTGCCAAAAATACATTTTCAGCGGAAATGAAGAAAAACTTTGCACTATACATTTGCGCTATATGTGTGTTCTTCTTGCGACATCTGAGCCTTATCCAACGAACTGTTTTGGAGATATAGCCTGCCAAAACGAAAAAAATGCACGAAAACCCCAACTATGTTAAAAAATTTGCCAAAAATAGAATTTTTGAAGGAACAAAAAAATAATAATAATAAAATAACACGGGCATCTAGACATGTACCCCAACCTGTATGTATGTTTTGAGAAAAATCGACTCATTAAATTCATAAGAACTCACTGCGGACAGATGACGGACGGACGGACATACCAAATGCTATATATGTCTCCCTTAGGGGGAGACATATAATAATATTACATCTACTCATGATTTCTGATGTAAACAATGTATTGATAAATGCTTTACGTGCCTTATTTTTCAAAATGAACTAAAGCATTTACGAAACTCCATGTAATATAACACTACGCGGCAGCCATCAAGCCTCAATGTGTAAAGGGGTAGTCGGTTACAGCTGCTCCTCAATAACAGTGAAACCCCGTATTAGCGACATGGGCCGAAAAATTACTTCGTTTTTACAGAATATGTCGTTACAACAGATAGTCGTAAAATGTGAAAATCTTAACTAGGCTGGGGGGGGGGGGGGGTGGTAAGGGAGGTTGGTGTGTCACGTGAGAACCCCCACTTCCGGAAATACGTCGTGGGACCGCACACTTTTGGTTTTGGCCAAAAAATGTTACGCTCACAACGCTAGCGATGTATACACAGCTCACAAGGATTTAAAATAAATATATCAATGATTATTCCTTTGAGGAAGAACTTACTCAAAATCTAACCTCAAACGAAGCAAACAAGAAAACAAACTAACCAGCGCTGGTGTGACACATTCACGTATCCTACGCCATAATCAATCCACAATATAACACAACATTGCGCCGCACAATTCCACGCGAATACAATACTACTCGCACTTAATCTCCTCGCTGCCCAGATGCAGGCAAATAGGTGTTGCATCAATCACCATAGCAACGATCCTGGAGATCCAGATAGCGCTGATATATCTCTGCATTAGTTACTCGCTCAGTGTTTACCTGGATTGCCTCAGCATGTGTATATTGCGCAGTGTACACTGTTCAGTGCCGTAACGGGAGGTAACATTTATTAGCAAATTAGTCACCTTTTGGAGCCAGTAATACTTTCGACTGACACACTCCATTACGTCACCACGGGAGGAAATACTGATGGTGTCACACAGGGGCAGTGGATCAGTAAGACCAGAACAATACAGATTCACTTAGTTCTTGGTAAACAGTTTACTTTCACTTAAAAGGAAACAATGTGCAAACGTTTCCAACAGGCTGGTGATCCTAGCAAATATTTTCGCCTCACAGCGAATACCCAAGTCGCGTACGTTCCATTCAGATTCAACTTAACTGCGTCATCGAGTCGATGTCGACCCGCTCATGACGTCACCTATGGCATCACCAACCAACGATGTAGGAAAATATTTGATTAAAGTCTTTTGGGTGGAAAAAGAGCATTAAACATTTCATTTCTTTATTTATTGCCGTTATTAATGTTCGCTTTGCACACAGCTTGGCCTCGCTATAACGGCACCGCATTCACAACACTGAATGCTGGTCCTCAAAACTTCACACTACGAAACAAGGAAAAGTGGAAATAGTAAATACTGCACTTTTCGGCATTCTTCAGGACCTGTGGCGAAACTTGCCAGAAAATTTGTAGTGTCTCTTTCTTCAAATGCAACGATGCCAGGGTTATCATGGCGCAGAGTCACGTTAACATTGTGTAGGATGGGGGGGGGGGGGGTGAGGGAGGGGAGGTGCAGCAGTCAGATTTACGTTGTTGTTTCTGTACCGGGGAGGGGGGGGGGGTTGTTATAAAGGGGGAGGTGGCATGTTGAAAGCCACGTGGTACCTCTTCGAATTCCTATAGCGGAAAGCTCGCAAAAAAAAAAAAAAAAAAGCTGTAGGGCAGAGTGATATCCAGGGTTGCTGGAATGTAAAATCATATTCGTTCTATTACGTAGCCAACGCTCCTCCCCCACTCCCTCCCTCTTCCCCAGACAAAAAGCACTCAGATTATATAGAACTACTTGATTTTTTATTTATTTATTATTTATTTTTTGCAATATAACGCAAATAACCTAATTTTCTCAATGGAACTAAGAGCAACTGCAAATGCATTTTACCTGATCATTTACTTCCCAGCGATGGAGGCCGTTACTGCCTGAGCCAGAATACCTCCGAAAACGAAAAAAAAAAACATCTGCCCCAGTTCTGGTAGTTTTTTTTTGTGTGTGAACTGTTAAATCGACCATGATATTAGATTTCTCGCGTACCAGTTTCCTGCCACACAGAGCCTTTAACTTCAGAGTGAAAACTGTTTTGGAGCAAGGCATTTCAAGCTATAGGCATCAACGATAGCATAAATTCCTCAACCATAGAAACATCGGACTTTGTCACTTACACTAGCAACAAATGTGGCCATCTTGCATTTTTTTGAAGAGGTACCAAAAATGGTGGCTATGCTGCACTTTTGGAGTTATGCATAAATATCAATCCTAAGTAAATTCGCTCAATGCTGGTCTTTGCATTTCTCGAGAACGTTATGTGTGTCATTGTGAATCCAAATGCAACTGAAATGCTGATCCAATAAATGTGAAAAATGCGCAAAGAAAATGTATTAGCACAAGGCTGAGTCCGTCAACAGGCGCTCCACAGGGTGTAGGGCAAAGATGCGATGACGGTACAGCATTGGGCAAATACTCAGCTAAAAAAAAAAAAAAAAAAAAAAAAAAAAAAAAGACACTGATTAGCCAAACAAGTGCAAATATAGAAAAAAATTATGCTTGAAACGAATAAATAAGCCAACTTAGAGAATACCACAATAATTTTTATCATACATTGAATCTGTAGCATAGGCACAGGATAAACGCACTAAAAAGAAGATTCGGTGAGCTAAAAAGTAACACAGACTTTTAAAATGTAAATACAAATGCAAGTGTTACTGCGTAATAGCAACAACAAAGAAATACACAGTATATGTATAAAACTTGCGACTAAGAACATAATATAACGTAGTTTTTAACATTGTCATTAAATCGATACAAAACTATAGCTAGAGAGATTCCTAGGGAAACAGGCTAGGTGTTCTATTGTGACTACGTAATGGAACACTTCACGATCCTGCAAAAATGCAAGATTTATGTAAGACTTCCGGTACCTGAACACCCTCCGACGTGTCGTATTTTCCTCAGTATCAGATCTCCCTGTCCGGCGAGCACAACGTTAGAATACATGGAAGACATACACGTGACTGTAATCTTTGAAAGTAAGACTTCTGATAGCAGTGAGTTGTTATACAGTCCAGCATTTACGCAACTGATAACTGAGAAGTCACCCAAATGCCCCCTCCCCATCCCCGCCCCACCCCTCTACTATATGAGAAATATTTTACATAAAGATTCTACATGCGTTTCATTGCACTACAACAATGAATTCCTCAGTTTCTGATGGTTACTGTACACATACTCTATCATTTTATATTTGAATATTTTACAGCGTTCGAATAAAGTACAGTAAAACCTCCATAAAAGGAAAAGCCGTGGAACCGAAAATCGTGTTCATTTTACAGTAGAAGCAATAGGAATCTAAATTCAAGCTCCGCCATTACTGGTCGTTCCTCAACCAGAGGTTGTTCTTTAACGTGGGGAGAGGGGAGATGGTGGGCTCTGAAAACTTACTAGAACCACTCGTACAAAGCAACCTGTAAGCATTGATTCTGTCACACAAGCACTCCACCAATCACTGCTGACTATAACATTATGACGTCATTGCCCCGTGACGCCATCTTCACTCATTCTGTATATTGTGGCGTTATTACAAACACAAAATAATACAAAATATAAAACAAAGTTATAAATTAACATCACCTGGGCCTGGCTCCCGTCGTCTCCCTTACGGGGAACCAGGTCTGGAAGTTCAGACAGTTCAATTCTATGCCTGAATAATGGGTGTGTTAGTTGTTAAACCCATTCCCTGTAGCAGCCACTCCTAATCGAACGAGTTTTAAAACAGCCATTATTTAAAAAAATAGCAGATTTATTAACTGCGCCGAGAAAAGTCGGCGACTGTAATTCCACACTTTTTTAAACTAATGTTGACAACAAAGATTGTCGTATGCCCTGATAAAATCCTAAGTCAACATTCCTGCTGTGTCAACTAACACATTAACCTTGGCACTTGTTGATCAATTTTGATGTGCTGACATCAAGTGACATACTCAAATACAGGCACTATGTAATACTGTTTACTATCCAAGTACCCTGCCATCCGCAACAAATTCCCACCCCCCCCCCCTCCCCATTATGCTCACAACTCAAACATTCTAACACAGAAACATGACCAGATACCATTAACAGACGAAGAAATGGAGTCGACCTTAGTCTATGTAGTTTACTGTGGTCTTTGTAGTCTACCGAGCCTTACGTAGTCCACCATCGTCTATGGAGTCTACCATTGTCTATGTAGTCCATCGTGGTCTATATAGCCAACCGTGGTCTATACAGTCTACTCTGGTCTATGTAGTCTACCGAAGTTTATGTAGTCCACCATGATCTATGAAATCCACCGTGATCTATGAAGTCCACCGTGGTCTATATAGCCTACCGCAGCCTATGTAGTCTACCGTTGTATATGCAGTCTGCCATGGTCTATGTAGTCTACCGTGGTTTTTGTATTCTACCGAGGTTTATGTAGTCCACCGTGGTCTATATAGCCTACCGTAACCTATGTAGTCTACCGTGGTTTTTGTAGTCTACCGAGGTTTATGTAGTCTACCGTGGGCAATCAGTGTATAACATTATGATGTTGCTTGTTGCATCAGTCCACAGCAGAATAACACTCAGCAATTCACAGTTTTTGACTCTCCCTCATGTTTACATGAAACTGCCATACATTTTCAGAATATCACATTTTTCATCTTCTAAATGCTCTAATCTGACAGGGCCACAAAAAAAAGTCAATAGCTCTTTTCTCGACTGACGAAAACAATAAAATGTGCGTGAAAATTATACTTTCAGTGTGCAGTCACTTTGTACAGCAAACATTTCCCAGCCAGTGCTCACAGAAAGACTACATTAAAGACTACAATTTCATCATGGGCAAACTCGTAATATTCAAGTAATACCTCTTACAACCTTATTTACGCTAAAAATACCTTTATTATAACCTGCCTAATGACAAAACACTGAAAGACAACAATGTTAATGACTATTAACCCGATAACCTGACATTTTCCTAGCTAACATTAACATTAGCATGGAGAAACAAAACAAGGACTTGCTTTGAAATGTTTGTAAACACATCTTTCTGTCAAGCCCTCTCACCCTCCCCCCACCCCTCACCCCTCCACCCCCGTTCCGGCCACCCCACCCACCGCCCTTGCCGAGCTCAGTCCTACATTACACAGAGAAGGAAATTTCCATTCCCTTGAAGTGAAAATCTTCTCACATAACTGCTTGTCTACACTGCCGGCTGGAAGAGGAACTATCCTCTACCCCTCGCATTCCCTGAACAGCTCGTCACATGTCCCCGCCATCTTTCTTCCTTTGTTTATCCAGGCTGTCGGGCAGCAGCGCACAGAGGACATTACCCACAAAATACACGGCGCTAAAGAGGATGAACACGAGGTTGATGTCGAAGGGAAAGCCGATCTGTGCACCGCGTGTGATCGACCAGGCGAAGATGCTGCCCCCTACCGTCGGTGCCAACATTCTGAAAAAAAAAATGGCTGCTATATGAACATCTGTATTGGGAGACAATGAAGACAGACCGATAAACAGACAGAAATACACAGACGCAAAGAATCACATGGAGTCAATGCAAGGGAGAAAAGGTGAAGAAAAAAGACCGTCATCAAAAACCAGTTGCTTTAAACACCGGTTTGGATTCTCCAGTAAGATAATATTTTTTATCACTTCAAATAACGAATTCTAAGCATTAATTTCGCGATTTCTTCTATTTTCCTTTTTTTTTTTTTTTGGTTCGTTTTTTTCTCTGTACTTACCTTCCAATAGCGGTGAAGGTTATGGCTATCCCGTTGGCACTTCCGGCCATTGACGGCGGCACGGAATTGTTAATGTGAAGGCCATTCGCCGAGAAGCACGTTGTAACAGCAATGCCACGCAGGCCCATGCCCACCAGCAACAACGTCCAAAACGCTACCTCCCTGAAATAAAAAACCCTACCTCCATTAAACAAAAAACCCTACCTCCATTAAACAAAAAACACTACCTCCCTGAAACAAAAAAACCCTACCTCCATTAAACAAAAAACGCTACCTCCCTGAACCAAAAAAAAAACCTACCTCCATTAAACCAAAAACGCTACCACCCTGAAGACAAGAACGCTGCCCTCCTGGATAAAAACGCTACTGCCATGAAACCAAACACGCTACCTACCTAAAACCAAATACGCTACCTCGCTGACACCAACATCCCTGCTGAAACCAAAAGCGCTATCTCCCTAAAACCAAAAAAGCCATGTTTCCGAAACCTTTAAGTCTCCAAACTAACTGCAGTTAAACCGTAACTAAAGTAGTATATTTGAGGGTTTTAGTGACTACAGCACTTACTCGCGCATATTTGAGGCGTGTTAGTGACTACAGCACTTACTCGTGCATACTTGAGGGGTATTAATAGCTACAACACATATCTGTATACTTGAGGCGTGCTAGTGACTACAGCAGACTCGTGCATACTTGAGGCGTGTTAGAGACTACAGTACATGCTCGTGCATACTTGAGGCGTGTTAGTGACTACAGCACATACTCGTGCATACTTGAGGCGTGTTAGTGACTACAGTACATGCTTGTACATACTTGAGGCGTTTTAGTGACTACAGCAGACTCGTGCATACTTGAGGCGTGTTAGAGACTACAGTACATGCTCGTGCATACTTGAGGCGTGTCTGTGACCACAAAACATACTTGTTCATACTTGAGGCGTGTTAGTGACTACAGTACATGCTCGTGCACACTTGAGGCGTGTTAATGACCACAGCACATACTCGTGTATACTAAAGGCGTGTTAGTGACCACAGCACATACTCGTGTATACTTAAGGCGTGTTAGTGGCTACAGCACATACTCGTGCATACATGAGGCGTGTTAGTGACCACAGCACTTACTCATGCATACTTGAGGCGGGTTAGTGGCCACAGCACATACTCGTGCATATTTATGGCGTGTTAGTGGCTATAGCACTTACTCGTGCAGGATAACGCGCAGACAAGGCAACAACGCTGCTATGGAAATCATGTACAAGCAGAAACCGTTGAACACCTGGAAAAAAAATGACGGAACACATCAATGCTCATTGTCTATTCACTTGTTTACTTTTTTGCTGTTTTATTATATTTTGATTGTAACTGTTAGCACAAATTGTGAAATAGGACTGAACAACAACATCCTCAAACATCAACGGACGAAAATACCGAGAACTGTTTTTTTTCTCCATAAATAACTTACCCGTTTAGCACCAAATTTTCTCTCCAACCACGGAAAGAGAAAGATGGAGAGGAGCAGAAGCGGGACTGAGGACACACCAAGGGCGTTGCCTATCATCACTGGCGTGAAGGCAAAACCGCCTACAGTAAACAGTCAAACATGTGTAACTATATAGCAAACAATCAAATATATGTAGCTATACACCAAACAGTCAAACATGTGTAACTATACAGCAAACAGTCAAACATGTGTAACTATACAGCAAGCAGTCAAACATTTGTAACTATACAGCAAACAGCCTAGTATGTGTAACTATACACCAAACAGTCGTACATGTATAACTATACAGCAGTTAAACATGTGTAACTATAAACCAAAAAACCAAACATGTGTAACTATACAGCAAACAATCAAACATGTGTTACTATACAGCAAACAGTCAAACATGTGTAACTTAACACCAAAAAAACCAAACATGTGTAACTATACAGTAAACAATCAAACATGTGTAACTATACAGCAAACAGTCAAACATGTGTTACTATACAGCAAACAGTCAAACATGTGTAACTTAACATCAAAAAACCAAACATGTGTAACTATACAGCAAACAGCCAAACATGTGTCATTATGCAGCAAACAGTCAAACATGTGTAACTATACAGCAAACACTCAAACATGTGTTACTATACAGCAAACAGTCAAACATGTGTTACTATGCAGCAAACAGTCAAACATGTGTAACTTAACATCAAAAAACCAAACATGTGTTACTATACAGCAAACAGTCAAACATGTGTAACTTAACATCAAAAAACCAAACATGTGTAACTATACAGCAAACAGTCAAACATGTGTCACTATGCAGCAAACAGTCAAACATGTGTTACTATACAGCAAACAGTCAAACATGTGTTACTATGCAGCAAACAGTCAAACATGTGTTACTATACAGCAAACACTCAAACATGTGTAACTCTACAGCAAACAGTCAAGCATATATAATTACACAACAAACAGTCAAACATGTGTACTATACAGAAAACAGTCAAATATGTGCAACTATATAACAGCTTTTTTTGTCTATAAAGTACGCATAAGTTCGATTCGTGAGATTTCACCATTTATTGTATACGAAGCACGATGATCTGCCAATTTATGAATTCACACTATTTCTCTGCACCTGACTATAAAGCAATCAAACTGCTTACCAAGAGAACGCTTTGTTGAGGCGAAAACCGTGAACACTTCTTCATAGCCTATAACACCAAACGACACGGTGAAATAGATCGCGATACTCATCCGCGCCTCCCTGTTAGTCAGCACTTTGTAAACATCGGTCTTCTTCAGCCTGTCACAAAACCCGAGCTTTGCAGGCCCCGCCTCCTTCTGTGATTGGCCAGTTTCAATAGGTGGGTCAATAAGTGGCCTAGCGACAGCCAATGGGCTTTTCTCATACTTGACACCCACGTGATTCAGCGATTTTGTGCTACAGTTGAGCGATCTCGTACTCCGGCTACGTACATATCCCGGTAGATCCCTCGCCAGGGAATGGGAAAACTCTTTCTTTAGCGGCGTTGACGTCATATGGTCACCATACATATCCGGCAGTAGCAAATCACCGTGCGACGTTGCTAAGCAACCGTAGCCATAGACTGGTGACGTGTCATCGTGACGTGGGATAACCACACTATCTGCGTGCTGCAGGGAATACAAACTTGCTGTGAATGACTTACTGGCCACGTGACTAGGTATTGCCGAAAGGTTTAAAGACTTCGATTCCGCATTTTGTGAACTTTCTCTATTAGGCTGCTTTCTGCTTTCGTCAGCAATTTCTTTTTCGTTTTCTTGACGCTGTCTGTCTTCTTGATTGACCTCCAAAACAACGGGTTTCTGCCTGAAAAATAAACATCATTTGAAACATAGTAACACATATAATGAATAAAGTGTGCACTTTAAAGAAATTTTATTGACTGAAGCATTCAACTCATGGAACATTAAAATAAAGAATTTTCCTATTCCTGGGGTTAAATAAACCAAGAGAAAATGATATTTGGCTATACTTTAACAATTAACTACAAAATACCCCTGTTCATTTTTTTCCATGATACCATTGAGCAATAATTTCACTCGGGTTCGCAACTGAGCCCCGACAAAATGAGTTCCGACTGCTGACATCGACCCCCTAAGTGGGACTTTGGACATTTCGGTTATTTTCTATCCCATTTGAGATTCCTCAAGACAAATGCAGTGCCATATGTTTAGTAACAACATGCATCTTGATTGTATTATGTTCTCAGACACTCATGGCTAGAGCTAAAACAAACCCGTATTGCCTCTCACAATAGGCGTTACGCAAAATAAGTATCTTCTAAAACACTTATTACGTCACATGTGCGTTCTGTTGGTTGATGTACAGTGATTAAGGGAAGGGTGGGAGGTGCAA
The DNA here is from genome assembly GCA_949752745.1 of Protula sp. h YS-2021. Taxonomy (NCBI): domain Eukaryota; kingdom Metazoa; phylum Annelida; class Polychaeta; order Sabellida; family Serpulidae; genus Protula; species Protula sp. h YS-2021. The sequence continues at coordinate 13,637,923 of OX457030.1, read as the reverse complement.
CAGCGGACAGAGAAACTTCAATTGGGACCAGGTACCACAATTATTTCACAATAGTGATGACCTGCATTCCTACAACGCTTCACATAAATAAAGACTACAGCACTGTGAATACCAGACCTTTTACGTGTTTCAGGCAGTTTCCACCAAAGCAGCACAATTGGTAAAATGCACATAAACCCTGCTAGAAGCGCCGGTAACAGGAAAGGAAACCGCCCAAATAATCCGGATTCAGAGAAGACGGATGGATACCTCTTCGCTGGTTCTGCTAAATAGCCTGTGCCAATCAAAACAACTAATCATTTAAATTACTATTTCTCCTTATCAGAATGATTTCAGGTGTTACTGCTTCTTCTACTCAAACACACATATAACAGTGTATTATTTAAAATAAGAATTTATGAAGCAAATAAGAAATCAGATATTTTTTGCCATGGGTGAACTAACGCATTTTACAACTACGGTAGTCTATTCCGGAATAGACTACCGACCTTTAAATCCTTTTAAATGGAACGTTTTTGTGTAATTTTAGATTTAAATATTATAGAACCTGTAAGTAATATATGCTACAATGTAATATGTATGAAAAATTTAAAACGTTCTTTTCCAGAGAACTTTTAACTTCGGTAGTCTATTCCAGAATAGACGGTAGTCTATTCCGGAATAGACTACCGCAGTCGTAAAATGCGTTAGTTCAACCATGACAAAAAATATCTGATTTCTTATTTGCTTCATAAATTCTTATTTTAAATAATACACTGTTATATGTTCACGAATCAGTTTTTAACTGTCCTGGCTGAGGATTATTTACTGTAAGGTATTCACCCGATATCAGTGGGCCCATGATGATGCCTCCACCCCAGGCCAGGGATATCGACGACATTCCCACACCTTGGTTTGTGTTGTCACTCACTTCGTACAATATTGTTTTACCGGTGCCGATAATTCCTAATTATAAAAACAAAAACAGAACTTTTTAAGAATAACCTCACGTGTCTTTCACATAATCTCTACTGATGCCTGAAGTATTTGCACGATTCAGTGCTCACATTTTCTTCGTGCTTATCACGTGACGCAGTAGTCACCTTCCTACTCACTTCTTTCACAACAGATGTCTGTCAGTTACAATGATAATAAATGCGACTTCAAACGTTATATCCCTGTGTGGTGGTTATTATATGCGGGAACAAAAGAAATCTAACGTATATGACTTTGGGCAACCATGGTATTTTTCATCCCAGCGGAATTAATAAGATTTAATGCGTTGAAAGGTTTTCCGCATAATTCCTTGCCTTGTGCATTCTTTGGCCCCGATCACAAAAAGCGTGTTAAAAAAAAAAACAACAAACAATCCTTTTAAACAATGCCATTACCGTTGAAAAGGCCATTGAAGAAGCGAATGGTTATTGCCATAGCAACATTAACAGAGAAGCCGAACAGGAAGTTGGTGATCATGGTGAGGATGAGTGACGCCAGTATGATGGGCTTCCTGCCCTTCTGGTCTGACAACCAGCCCCAGAAGTAGCTGCAAAATACACATGTTCAAAGTAAATACTATCACATGTTTAAGAGGAATACATTCATTTGTTTTCTCTTCCTCTAATAACAACCATCGTAAAGAGTACAGTCCCTAACCGGAACCGAATATCCAAGATGGTAGCCACTGCCACCTTGAAATTAGGTCAAAATAAAACTAACGTGCACCAAACCACTAATATAGGTTATCTATATATATAAAAATATAATAAGAAATGGATTGTCAGGAGCAACAACCGGTAATGGACGGACGGACAACACACTAACACACAGTCCCCTCAAAGGTTAAAGCCCCGTTGGGGGCTAAACATTTAGACTGTTACTTTTTCTTTTTCTATGTTCTGTCATGTTATAATAATATTAAAAAGGACATTCTAGGTGAATTCAGATCTTACAAAACAAGACTTTTTATGAATAAAATTTACTGGTTTAACAATCTGTGCGTTCTGTATCGTTTCATACAAGTGTACAATATAGGATATTCCTAATTCAGCCCAGCTATATTATGCAAAACAGAAAGGTTAATGGAGATGAGAGAAAATTTTACCTGCCACATATTCTGCCGGCAAACATAGAAGACGCGACAAGGCCTGCGTAATAGCCCTTCTCTTCTTCTTTATAGCCAAACCACTAAAATTCAAGTGTTATAAATCACTCCTGTGACAATTCCATTAGGTTCGACATAGAACTAAGCTATGAAACAACTTGAGCCAGTTAGACAGCTAATGGTACCTAGATGACTATTAAATGTAAACATCAAGAAAAATATGCTGCTGGTTCAAAGTGGCAATAACCCTGACATGCTTTTGCTAAAAACAAGTACTTAAAAAATGACGGCAACCACTTACCAATATCATATTGGGGACATACGGGAACAGGAAAGTGATTGAATAACAGCTTCCGTACTAAAACAAACAAAACATTTTTTTTCACTGTGCGCTACACAAGTCTGCTTTCACTTTAACATACCATTATCTCCAGTAAATATAAATCAGAATGCCCAAAACTTCCGTTAACATCTTAACATAAAATCTGACGCAATGTTGTAAAATAAATTGAAATCTGGTTTCATATTCTAAGCAAATACTTTCAAATTATATTTACCAGCGCGAAAACGACCAAGCCAATTATTTTCCAGGGTACTGGTGTAGCACCCTCCGGAGTGAGACGCAAAAAAGATTTCACTTTTTGCCACTTCGTTTTCCCGTTCGTCCTCTCTGGATCAGCCATCTCCTGTGGGGATTGAAGCGATGGCGGGGGAAGGTCAAAAGATAATGCTCCGACATGCAACGACTATCACTCTGTAACCCGTGTATACTCTATAGCCAGTCACCGTGGGCTAAATGGCCTTGGCGATGTATACTCAGGAAGAATAAAGTTACTAGCTCTCTCTTAACCTGGTAACCAGGTAATAACAAAAGGTGGCTTAAAGCCTTGCGAGTGGAACGATATATGGTGCCAAGCTTTACGGAAATGAGATTTTGGACGTAAAAACCTTTAGTTCAACGACGAAACTTTTATAATATCTTTGACGTTTTGTCAAAGTTGCCGTATTAAAGTTTAGATTTGTTCATTCTCTATGTCGTTTCTCTTCAAGTCTTGATAGAAGTAAGATGTCTTTCACATTTATAAAGATGTTTGAAAATGCCCCATTACGGCAAAAATGCAATTTTTTTTGTAATGATATCGGATTACCTAAACATTCAATTTTCACTAATCTTACCCTGGGAAAAAATGCTACCTCGGTCAAGCGTTTAATCAACTGGGGACGGTGATCTAATTACCTGAAGCATTGGACTCAGGGTAGAAAGCAGGGCTGGTAAAAATTTCGAAATTTTTAAAAATTTCATGAAATTTGACATTTTTGAAATATTTCAGAAATATTGAAATTTTTGAAATCTTTCAAAGCAGTTAGAAAAAAAACACACGTTTCCAGGCTGTGCGTAATATCTGTTTGTTAAATTTTACAAATAACACCGTCAAAAATGGATGCACAGATAAAATGACTGAATCTCATACCGGTTAAACGCATAAATCGGTTGATTGCATAAAATTATGTATTTCTAGGCCCAAACCCTTCGGATTTAGGTTTGGGGCGTCCGTCCGTCTGTCCGTCATCGCTCTATACCCCTACAGTCTATTTCTTATTTAAAAATTTCAAAACATGTGAAATTTTTGAAATTTTTACAGTGAAATATTTCATGAAATATTTCAAGAAAAATTTCATTCGAAATATTTCATACCAGCCCTGGTAGAAAGCCGTCCCAGCTCTAAATTTGCAAACCTCATATAAAGCCCTACCTTCTGTGTCAAGTTTTTCTTATGTTCCACGGAGGGAAATGATAAGTGGGTGATTGAAAATCTACGGCCTAACGAAACACATTCTACCCATATGATAACTAGGTAATTGCAATTAGACTGAAGTACAGTTAAGCCGTTGAACATTTTGATACGTTATTGTAAGTCAGTTCGTACTCTGGGATCTTACTGATGGCCGGTCGACAGCAAATTTTTTCGTTTAAATTATAAAGAAATGATATGGAAAAATATCAAAATTTTAATTTTCTTGAAGCATGCAAACGTTCGAATTTAAAAAGTAGTCATATCATCTTTAAACATTATTTTACATATTATTCAGCCCATTTCATAGTCAACTTGTGAACATCTGAAAAAATGGAATTTTGTCGATTTTGCCAATTTTTTTCTATCGTTTCCTGATGCCTTTATCCCAACCGAATCCGGCCGAAACGCAAAACCTTTTCGGCAAAAGCCTAAGTACGAATTCGCTTATTAAGTTATGACTCCATTGTTAACTTGTTCTTTAACAAAATGCAATCCAAACAAACTAGTTAAAAAGTGAATAACATTTGATTAAAAAACATTTAAAGAAGATGTAAGAAGATTTTAAGGCCTTAAAAATACATAAATAGAGGGGTTGGCTTTTTATGGGTCATGTAAAAATGGGGGCGGGGGGGATAGGGCAGGTGAGGAAAGCTTTTACCGTTTACCGAATCATTGAGATGACACTTAGAGGGAGGAGAGATAAAATTGGTCAGGAAGAGAATTGGTCAGAGTAGATAATACTTGCTGAGAACAAAATGTTATCTTCTGATTAAATTTAACAAGTTACATGCACTTTGCAAACCCTTTCGACTCAAATATTCATTATCTTGAGATATTTGGCAAATAAAATTTGTTTTTAGCCACGGAAGATACTCTATTCAATTCAATCAATTTAGATCTACCGTAACCATTCGTTCTCTCCCCCCCCCCCCCCCCCCATGTATATTATGACTCCACCACACTAGATGCTCGAGAAGCATGAATCCGGTAGGGTTTGGACAAAATTTGAAGTAATTTTTTAACAATTTACCATTTTGTCAATTTCTGTCGTATTTAAAGAATTCCTGGTCACTGCACTGCGCAAGGGTTGGAACCACCTCTGGGTAAAATTTCGAACGAATTCATCTATTAATAAATGCTCTAGGCGCGTCATACTGAAAATGCACAGACAGAAGGACGGATAGACAGATGAACAGAGTGAAAATTATATCCGTTCCCCGGCGGATAATAAGGCAGATACAAATTTGGCAACTCTTTCCACTCAAATATTCCTTATTTAATGATACTTCACATGTGACAATTGTTTTCAGCCATAGAAGATGCTGTTTTTCATTTCACCAATTTGGATCCACAGTAACCATTCGTTCTCCTCCCCCTCACGGAGTTACAAGTGGATTCACAGTTTCTTCTACTAGTACGTGATTCAAGCAAAACAAAACAAACAAAAAAACAAAAAAAAAAAAAACAAAGAAACGAAAAAAAAAAACAAAAAAAAAAACAAAACGACTCCAGTTTTTGGGAGGATAAACATAACTTAGCAGCCAAACTTAGAAACAGAGAATGGAGAAATGCATCAAAATCACTTTGAAATAGATATGGCACTCTTTTGTGTTGGACACCCATTTTAATAATGTTATAAATAAATTGTTCCACATTCCAATAAAGTTTCGACACCTTATTGATACGCCAGGTCCTGACAAAATCAACTTTTGGCGTTATTTTTCTTATTTACTTCTTTATGTTTTATCCAAGGTGGAATCCTGCAAGATTCCTCTATTCTTCATGTGCACTCGACTCGAAAACCGTGAACTGGCTAACTGTTCGACAACCTGTCGCGGTATTCGTATGCCAGCGAAAATTTACGTCCCAACCTACTACCTAATTTTGTGTGTGGGCATGGGTGTTTTTGCGAACTACCTGAGGAATTGCGAAAATTTGGGCGTAATATCTATGAGTTACTGAGCAAACGACTTGGGGAACACACGGTTTTTAGGCGGTTTTAACCTAGTAGGGGGGTCAAAGGCCAATAATAGCAGTGCATCTAAGTTCAATTTATCGGTCCTATTCCAAATATACTTTCACATTTTTGCCATGCAGTATAGAAATAAAGAAATAAAAAAAAATTATGCAAACGACTTTACCAGTGATATCCATTTAGTGCTGTAGTGGTCATTTCCATCATAACTTTGTTATTAATACATTGCTTAATAACAACGTTATTAATATACTTTGTTATTAAGCAATGTATTAATGTGTGCGTCAGGTCGTTTTCATTTTGATATATTATTAAGATATTTGCTTCAGGTCGTTAGCTGAAAACAACTCCGATGTTTTTCTCAGGTGTTTCAAGTTTTGGTGGGGGTCCAACGTAGTCCCAGCGGACCCTTTCTATCTTCCTAGGACAGAAAGGGTCACAGTTCCTGCAAAAGAAATGGCCATTGATCTCAATTTTCGAGGCTCTGGATCTTTCGGCGCACGTTCAAGGACACCGAGGCTCGAACTGGCAGGCTTTTTCTTTAAAAGCACACTGAGAAGTACCCTGGCGCATTATTTTCGACCTCAGCGAAACTCCCAAACTAGAGTTAAGCGTGGTTTTGCAACTGTGGATTCACTGTTGTTGTGGGCGATAATGAGGGATTAGATATCCTGATCTCAAGAAAACACACATTTTTCTCAGTAAAAAATTGTTATCTGACCATAAAACTTGTGCGCCATAATTTATAATTAGGCCATTTATGTGATGCACCCTTTCTAATATAACGCCGTTGGCCCCAGTCGTGCGCCGAGATTTGAAAACTGACATCAATGACATTTCCTATTGTAGGAACTATGACTCTAGCTGCCATAGGAAGACTGCAAGAGTCATCTAGGACTAGGTCCAACGCTGAACCGACATGGCCGGGAATCGAACTCGGACAGAAGCGCGAAACAGCGGTTGCGAGTGGGCGAGAATGACTAGGATTTCACCTCCATGTTTCACTTCATATTTCCTCACGTTCTCCACAGAAGTAGCATTACGAGTACCATAAGCAGATTACTTGTCTCACCATTCACCAATTATCGCCCATTTTATGTTTTTGGACTGGGCATTTGACTTACTTTTTATCTACATAGGCTTTAAATCTAGAACTGCATACATTCCGGTTTCAAAATTCATTTTCTTTTTATCATGCATACAAGTGATTTCTATTTTTTTCATCATCAAAAGAGAATGGCTATATATCGAGCATTTTTTATTTGTAACAGACTCTGTTATAAAACAGTTGACCTCTGATGAGATTAAATTAGTTCCCAAAAGCCACTCTTGCCGGTCTATGATGAGATCTATCTGTTATGTATAAACACTAGAATTATAGATAAAACCTAGACCTACGTACATTCCGTCTTCAAAATTCCCCCTTTTTTATCATGCGTACAAGTGATTTATCATCGAAGAGAATGGCTATATATCGAGCATTTTTATTTTATATTATGTAACAGACAATGTTATAAAACAGCTGACCTCTGATGAGATCTATCTGTTATTGATAAATACAAAGCGGCTGGATGTTTTAAAAAGTAGTTCATAAGTACTTTTTTCGCAGAATCTGAGTGGGTCTGTAAAGTTAAAAGGCGTTATACACACCAGACCGAAAGACCGAACAGGTTGGCTGTTCAACAAAAAAATGTAATAAAAGAGTTGAATGAGATACTGTCCCGAATATAATACTTACCGCTTCATGCTATAAGGCAGTGGAGTAGGGGATTGATAACAAGAATTATTTTGCAAACACGGATCTCATAAACTGTCAATATGGTAGGTACTGTGGCAAACACTGGAAATCCTACATGAGCAACGTGATAGCCATTTCCCAGACAGATTGGAGAACATGCAAATCCCCCAATAATTTCATTCTCCGGGTTTCGAACACTATCGTGTAACAAAAGTAGCCTCGATCTGCATCATAAGAAAACAGGAATTTGAGGATTTTCTTTGCAGAAGTAGTGGTGAAATACGCTGGCCAAACAAGGCTGGTCCTCCGGGGCAACAAAAGTTATAAAACGAGCGAAAAACTTCCAAATAGCTCGTGCTAAATTTTGCGCAGTAACAGATAATTTTTTTCAGATAAATTGTGGGTGTTATAGCAGAATATATATGAAAGGTTTCTGGCGTATCCAACAGACAATTGCGACACCTACAACAGTTTTTGTAGTTTTCAATTAACTTAATCAGATATTAGACACTGATAACCAGTTTGATTGTAGAAATCGACATTTGCACAATGCACAAATGGAATTGTGTAAGGAGCTCTTGCGAGACAAATCTTTGCCAAATGTTCCCTGCCGAAACTGCTGTTTTGACGTGCATTTACGTTTGTGCTCAGATTTTCCGATATCCACCATAAATTGTGCAAAGTACCATTACTTACTAGATACGTGCAAAGTACCATTACTTGCGGAGTAGAGCATCATGCAGGCCTTTCCATAGATCAAGCTAAAATTCTGAACAACGAAGTCCTGCAAATTAAATTTTTTGGCATAAGAAAGGATACTATTAGAGATGAATTTAGGGTATTTATTAATCCATTTGTCGGGAGAAAAACTGAAATCGGTACCCCCCTTAGAAACCTACACCAGACGCAAGGATAGACACGACACAGTACAGGTGTTTTTAAAAAATGTGAAACAATACTGAGCTTCAACAGCTACTTGAGTGTCTAAGATGCTCAAGGGCGCTATATGCTTAACTAGATACGTGGCCACAAGTTTTTACTCAGCAAAAGGGCGGCGAAGGCTGCAGATGCGTTGTGAACCTCGATAATGCACGGTATATTAGGCGATGGAAAATCCTAGCGTTTTTTTTCGAGAATTGCGTGTATATAAACTTACAGCGTATTCGTAGACACCATCTCATTGTGCTTAATGATTTATGAACTACAGCTACACAATAGTTTTCCGTCACACAAACATTTAACCAGAAATGTGGTGGATAACACAGCCAGGTGTACAGCTAGCATTCTGTTCTTATAAAAAAGAAAAGGCAGGACATATTTTTAAACATATAGCTTTTGCCAAATGACAACGTGATGAAAAAATATCCTCTTCTCGATTTATTTTTCGACGACAATGCAAAAAAAAAAAACTTTAAACAACCCATGGGCGATAATATAATGTTGAAGATTTACTTTGGCACACCCACTTGTAATCTTTCTATCTACGAGTATAAGTCAAATCACAATTCGGGTATTCCGAATAAAATGCGCAAAAATTCTGCGTTTTGAATACAAACTAACCGGATAAAAATGAAAGAAATGGTAGACTTCGCCTAAATTTCGTTGCACCAAAGAGCATTCGTTTTTTTTTTTTTAACAAACCGTTTGCTGTTTTAAAAAATTATTAAAGTTTTAGCAAATAGTTTTAAGTTTCAGTTTCTTTTATGTTCCGAAAATGAAATGATTAAATCATTTCTTTAATTTTTATCCGGTTCACTTGCAGTCAAAAGTTCACGCACATTTTATTCGAAACACCCAAATTGTGATTATGCCATTACGAGGGAGAGGAGATAAAATGAATGAATGCAAAATATTGCATTCTAACTCCACTTACCAAGCTAGATGCAAATTTCGCAACATTCTCGACGCGACGGTTCCTTAGTTTGTGGTACTTGGCAAATGAAAAGTGTTTTTAGACACAGAAGATATATATATTTTTTCATTTGACAAATTTGGATCTGCTGTGACCATTCGTTCTCCTCTGCCTCGCAGACTTCCTAGTACTTAGCGTGCCAGAAGAATCCATGATACCAACTAGGGCTGTGCTCCAAGGCCATTACTATCGGGCCAGCCTGGCCCGTCGGGCCGGGCCAACCATGTCGGGCCAGAATTTAGTGTGCAGTCTGGGGACCAACTGGACTGGAGCAACGAGATCAGCCCAGAACCGATGGCGTATGCTCGTCCAAGGGCTATGGGCCTAACTAACTTTAGTGTGCAGTGTAAACATAGAAACAAATCATACGCAAAAGGTCTTTTATTCTTATCTAATACTATAACTCTGTTGTTATCAACTGTTGAATGAAGTGCTGTATTTTGTTGCCATCTAAAGTCTCTATATGTTACCACAGTAGTCAAATTACTGAAAAGAAATCAGAAACAAAAAAAACAAAAAAAGATGAGATGATCCCATCTGAATCAAGCTAGCACCAGGTGGGAAACATCCGTACTGAGCATCAGATTACTAGAAAATCCTGAAAAAAGAACAAACAAAATGAGATCACATCACTGAATCAACCTAACACTAAATGGGGAAACGTCCAGACAGAGCAGTTGTCATTAGCGTCTGTATACTAATACATTGTACTTTATTTCATACTTTTGCTAAGAAATAACATCTTGTCCACATGACGCCAGTTGAGGCTTGACTGCGATGCTGTGATGATATCCCCTGCAGTAGAGAACACCCTTTCAGATGGAACGCTCGTACTCGGAATGCATAATATGTACTTTGCAAGGGATGACAGTACCGAAACGTTCCTTCTTGCCCTTGCAAGATTCTTATGGCAGAATAATCAAGTAATGCCTAAAAAAACGAGTTGCAGAAAAATGCAATTTTGTGAACAAAAAAATATATATGCTGCATGGCCCGGCCGGACCTGGCCCGAAATCTGTTTTGCCTCGGCACGGCCCGACACTAGTGGTCGAGCTGGGCCTCGGAACACATTCCTAATACCAACTACAGCCTTCCTGACAGAGGAAAAACTACGCTGATAAACGTAATTGAGCGAGCTCTTACCAAAAACAAATCTACTTAACAATAACCTCCATCGCCTATGAACGATTTCGTGGATGATCCATAGTCGGGCAGGGAGTTGAAGAGAGACACCTCGGACTATCGCCTGTGCATACCGGAAACTTCTCCATGTCCCAAAACATTTATCAAGGAAATTACATTTTCCCCCATTTTCCAGGTAATAGTTGCAGATAGTTGTAATAGGGCGACAGGCATCCTTCATGAACGCGGCATGAAACAATAAAAATAAACTTCCATTCATATGCCAAATTACTCAGTGTATAAAATATTCGGTTCTTTTTTGGAATGTTGTAGATTCAGATAGAAATGCACCGACTGAGGGTGGAGTGTTTGTGCAACTTAAACAAGTGGCGCATATACCGACACCTGAACTTGATATGGATTCAACGTCTTCCTCTGGCCTTATTGATAGTCTAAGATATAATGATCCGAATAAGTACATTGTGGCTTTTAAGGGACGTTACACAATGAAGTGTTGGCTGTTTACTAGAAAAGTTCCACCCACTGAAAAAAGTGAAGAATAAAAGAAATTTTCGTTGGTCAGTAGTTAGTCAATATATGGAGCATTTGGGAACAGACGGTTCATAGAATTGAGGATGAAAATATGCAGCTGTTCTTACCGTGAAAACAGGTAACCAGTTGTACAGGCAGAATTTGAAAAATGCACCGAATTTCCACCATACGTTGCTGCCTTTTCGTTATCGGCGGCGCCGTGATACTGTATATAATAACTTATGCGATATTAACAGCCCTACACGAAAACAGACATAAAATTGCCATCCCGAAGTATAATAGACCTATCGCGGGCAAGACTCAGCAAAAATCAGTCATCGATGTTTCCGCTCGCAACATACCACGATTTCACTTATTGCACGAGAACCAAAGAATATTGCAAATGTATTTGACACAGAGGAATAAAATGCAAAAGAAATTAAAGGAGTCTAGAGCCTTCTACACCAACAAAGAAGCCTGCAACGGGGCAAGCTTGTTAAATGCACATTTAAACCTAACCAACCCACTGAAAATGCCAAAACATATACCATATCTGGGATCCTATGACAATCCTTGTTTTTGTGATTCCAAAAGTGTCATAAGGTGCTTACCAAAATTCTTTATCCTAGCGCCCCAAAAGTCAGGAACGACGGACTTGTACCACGCGTTAACGAACCACCCTCTGATCGTGCAGCCCGTTAAGAAAGAACCCCATTGGTTCGATAGAAGCAGGTTCGGAATTTACAATGGTTATCCAAAAGAAGACTTTCTTAAATATACTGACTACTTCAACCAGTTGGTTAATCAAAATAAGAGTGCCACTGCCAGTTCTGTTTTATACCCAGCTATAACGGGTGACTTTTCGGCTTCCACTCTTTACGATCAGCTACTTTGGAAATATATACCGGAAAATAAAGGCGAAGACGAACCAAAGATAACATCAGCTCATCTAATAAGGTACCTTTTACCGGATGCTAAATTTATTGTGGTTTTACGCGAACCCGTCAGTCGATTTCATTCAGACTGGAATTTCTACAAATTTATTTATGAACCCCACCGCAGAAAATCAAACCACTTCGATTTGCACCACAAAACCACTCGCGCTGTTGATTGGATGCAGACATGCTTATCGAGCAAAGAAGCCAACAGATCCTGCTACTACAGCCTCCCGTTTCAAGGGCCTGTATTACCCGGCTGGCACCCTGACTTGTCGTGGGAGCCCGTGGTGAGGCTGCGTGCTGGGTTATACTCGGTGCTGCTCCGCGATTGGTTCAACCTTTTCCCTCGCCACAACTTCTACGTCACGCGCTTGGAGGACTATTCCTCGAACAGAAGTCAAATTCTCTGCGAGATGTTTGACTTCCTGGGAGTCGAATGCAATAGAAACGTGACGTCACCACGGAAGGTGTACAATGCGCACAAGAAAGTCCCCATACTGACGCGAACGCGAGCGCTCCTGCAGCAGTTTTATAAGCCCTATAACGAGGACCTGGCGAAACTTTTGCAGGATGAGAAATACCTCTGGCAATAAAAGAAAACATTTATTTCTTAAATTATCGTTATGTCTCGTAATCATGGGACCTTTTTTGTGACATATCTGGTATGTGTTGGCAAATCTATATATATATCGTACTGTATTTTTATATTAATTGTTAATTCAGTCTGTTATTGAGCTTCTAGCTGGAGTCAAAATCTGAACTACATTACAGAGATTTTGTTAACTTTCTCTGCTTAATGTGGTAGATTGTGTTCAATTTATTACAATATACAGAATTTACAGCTGGGTTGGAATTTGTTTTGCAAAACCATTTCCAATTGGGACATTGACTCTGGCAAATTTACTGCCTCAGTATTCGAATTTTAAAATGGAAACAAATTTCTTTTTCTTTCTTTTTAGCAAAGGACATAGCATTTTTATCGCAGCAGTATTAGAGAGTGTTATAGTCAGTTTTTTTTTGGATCTTTTTAATGGTATTTTTTACTGTTTGCATGATGGTATGCATCACTGCCATATCTGCATATAGCCAAAAATGTGGTTAATGTTTGATTGTGATTTACTCCAAATATTCTGTACTGCACCGTAATGACTTAATTGTATCTTGAAGTGATGTACGCTTTTTATATGATATGTTGGCTTAAAAATTTGAACAACGGGTAGAATGTGCATTTACAGCGTACGCAAAATGAAAAAAAAACCTTTCCATATTTGTCATGTTTCAAACAGTTCATGTGTACTTACGCTAGGCATTTCTGCTTTGTCACTAGTATTTGCCAATCTTCGCACGTAAATTAATCTCTTATGTAATAACTAGTCACTGCCAGTGACTCACTGGTATTTTTCAATCTCCGTGTGTGATCACTTTTCTTTACCAATCTCTCTGTATGTAATCACCAGTCACTGGTATTTACGAATTTCCGTATGTAATCACCTGTCACTAGTCTTTACTAGTCACCGTGCGTAATCACTTTGCCAATCTCTGTATGTAATCATTAGCCCACTGTTTTTTAATGATCACAGTATGTATAGATGCAGCGAACAACTGGCTGGCTATTGGTAGTTTATTTGCGGCCATCAATGCCAGGAATCACGACCCAGTGACTGGTATGCATTTATGTCTAGTTACAGCTCGATTTTTTACTTAACTGTTTATTAGTACAGATTGTTTAAGCTTGACTGGATGAAATCCCAGAAATCTGCGGGCTATTTCCCATAATATGTCAGTATTTCAGGTTCTTTTATACGAGTTTTGTTCATGAAGCAGCAGCTTACGAACGTGTTCACTGTACAGCGTTCAAGTTATTGCCCGGTAAATCGGGGACAATGTGAAGGTCAAAAGAACTGATTTTAGGTATTCCACTGCATCATGATATCGAGAGCATAGCGCAAGGGAAGTTTTTTTTTTAACTTCCTGCTTTTTCTGTTACTCTAGTTGGATAAGTCGAAATAATCTCAGTTTTTGTATTGTTAACGTGTATACAGTGTATATGTGGAATTATTTTTGTGAAAAATCAAAAGTACTGACACTTTTATAAATATTATATTGAGAAGTCTGGGAGTCTTTTTTTTTTTTTTTTGTAAACAAAGCCCTACGTTTTTCAACCGGGCATAAACGTCTTAAGAGGCGCTCTATTTTGCAGTGTGTTTCTTCAATTTGCATCATCTAAACGTGTCAGTTCTTGCCAGAACATGGGAAAAAAGATGATTTCAATGTATGTTTACTTCACTTCTCATGTGTGCTTCTAGTCATTGAAAAGGTATGTTTCTACTTCGCATAAATTGTTATTATACAACGAATGTTTATTATTTGATCTCTTCATGAATGCCTTCACAGGCGTAGCCGCTTTTTATCTTGCGATTGTGTTGCAGCGCAATGGGTCAGTATATGCTGCGTTTTAGTCACAGTTTCTTTCAGTATTGGAACCTTGCTGTAGTCATTTAAGTATTTCAGCCCTGGTGAACTCTTTCTATATACTCCGTTAAACTAGTAGTGCAATAAAATCGCATCGATTCATTGTTTTTTTTTTTTTTGTTTGTTTTCTTGCTTGGAACTCATCCTACCTGGTTGGGCTTAGCTCACCGATCAATATTAATTTATATAGCATTGGGACCAGAAAACTTGCGATCGCCCACTTTATCAATCCGATTAGAAGCCATCTGAAAGGTGCGGCTGATATTTTCTTAATTTAAATCATTTTTTTTTTACCATTCTGCTCATTTCGTTTTGATTGTTTTAATCTCTTCCAATCTCTGAACTAAGGTCAACTAGAGCCTTGGTGAGGCAGGATCCCCCCTCCCCCCTGTAACAGGACATGCATTTAATTTCAATAATTTCAGTGAAGAGGTCTCATACTGGCGTATTACCTGGCCCGTATAATATCATAGCTCTCTTTATAAGCTAAAACCTTTTATACTGTGATGGGCAAGATTTAGGCCTTTCACCTTGTAATACATACATGTAATGTTTACTTAGTCTTTATGAATTATCCAGTAAATGAAACGTCTCCATGCAACTTTTCTTGTCAAAGGAACACTTTATCCGTAATAAAGAAAACATTTGGTTTCGTGAACCTATTCCAAGTATAATACAATAATTCCCACTTGCAAACTTCGTTTGCAAATGGGAATAAGTTTGTAGTTTTTCTCGAAATTTCTGCCCTTTTTTTTTTCCTTTTTTTTTTTGTCTTTTTTTTTTCCGTCACGGAGGTTTCCAGAAAACTCCTCCTACGCTATTTGACGTAGGACGATGAAATTTGGCACAGTGATAGAGGGTGACGAGATGTCGTCAAATCCGCAAAATTTTTTGACCTTGACCTTCAAGGTCAAGGTCAAATTGAGGTCAAAGTTTTTCTGACCTCAAAGTGGTTTCCAGAAAACTCCTCCTACAGTTTTTGTCGTAAAAAGACGGCATGTGGCAGAGACATAGAGGGTAATGAGTTGTCGTCAAATCCGAAAAATTTTTTGACCTTGCACCTCAGAGGTCAAGGTCAAATTGAGGTCAAAATCTTTTTGGAAACACTTATTAATCACGAAAAGTAGCCCTAAAGGTACTCAAATCCCACTGTGGATGCATAAAACGTACCCAGTAAAGGGTAAACTTTTATCACTAACCTTGACCTTGAGGGCCAAGGTCAAAGGTCACGTGATTTCACGTGTCCTTAACGACAGGAGGACTCATCTCGAAAACGGTGAGACATAGAGCGATTTTGAGCTCATTTTCGACCCTTTGGGCCTAAACAACGTTACATAAGAGGTACCTCGGTGACCTTGACCTTCTGGGTCACGGACAAGGTCAAAAACCGGAAGTTGACTATTATCTCGAAAACGGTAAGAGATAGCCATTTTGAGCTCATTTTCGACCCTTTGGGCCTAAGCAACGTTACATAAGAGGTACCTCGGTGACCTTGACCTTCTGGGTTACGGTCAAGGTCAAAAACCGGAAGTTGACTATTATCTCGAAAACGGTTAGAGATAGAGCGATTTTGAGCTCATTTTCGACGCTTTGGGCCTAAACAACGTTACATAAGAGATACCTCGGTGACCTTGATCTTCTGGGTCACGGTCAAGGTCAAAAACCGGAAGTTGACTATTATCTCGAAAACGGTTAGAGATAGAGCGATTTTGAGCTCATTTTCGACCCTTTGGGCCTAAACAACGTTACATAAGAGGTACCTCGGTGACCTTGACCTGGGTCACGGTCAAGGTCAAAAACCGGAAGTTGACTATTATCTCGAAAACGGTTAGAGATAGAGCGATTTTGAGCTCATTTTCGACCCTTTGGGCCTAAACAAGGTTACATAAGAGGTACCTCGGTGACCTTGACCTTCTGGGTCACGGTCAAGGTCAAAAACCGGAAGTTGACTATTATCTCGAAAAGGGTTAGAGATAGAGCGATTTGGAGCTCATTTTCGACCCTTTGGGCCTAAACAACGTTACATAAGAGGTACCTCGGTGACCTTGATCTTCTGGGTCACGGTCAAGGTAAAAAACCGGAAGTTGACTATTATCTCGAAAACGGTTAGAGATAGAGCGATTTTGAGCTCATTTTCGACCCTTTGGGCCTAAACTACTTTACATAAGAGGTACCTCGGTGACCTTGACCTTCTGGGTCACGGTCAAGGTCAAAAACCGGAAGTTGACTATTATCTCGAAAACGGTTAGAGATAGAGCGATTTTGAGCTCATTTTCGACCTTTTGGGTCTAAACAATGTTACATAAGAGGTACCTCGGTGACCTTGACCTTCTGGGTCACGGTCGAGGTGAAAAACCGGAAGTTGACTATTATCTCGAAAACGGTTAGAGATAGAGCGATTTTGAGCTCATTTTCGACCTTTTGGGTCTAAACAACGTTACATAAGAGGTACCTCGGTGACCTTGACCTTCTGGGTCACGGTCGAGGTCAAAAACCGGAAGTTGACTATTATCTCGAAAACGGTTAGAGATAGAGCGATTTTGAGCTCATTTTCGACCCTTTGGGCCTAAACAACGTTACATAAGAGGTACCTCGGTGACCTTGACCTGGGTCACGGTCAAGGTCAAAAACCGGAAGTTGACTATTATCTCGAAAAGGGTTAGAGATAGAGCGATTTGGAGCTCATTTTCGACCCTTTGGGCCTAAACAAGGTTACATAAGAGGTACCTCGGTGACCTTGACCTTCTGGGTCACGGTCAAGGTCAAAAACCGGAAGTTGACTATTATCTCGATAACGGTTAGAGATAGAGCCATTTTGAGCTCATTTTCGACCCTTTGGGCCTAAACAACGTTACATAAGAGGTACCTCGGTGACCTTGATCTTCTGGGTCACGGTCAAGGTAAAAATCCGGAAGTTGACTATTATCTCGAAAACGGTTAGAGATAGAGCGATTTTGAGCTCATTTTCGACCCTTTGGGCCTAAACAACGTTACATAAGAGGTCACTCGGTGACCTTGATCTTCTGGGTCACGGTCAAGGTCAAAAACCGGAAGTTGACTATTATCTCGAAAACGGTTAGAGATAGAGCGATTTTGAGCTCATTTTCGACCCTTTGGGCCTAAACTACTTTACATAAGAGGTACCTCGGTGACCTTGACCTTCTGGGTCACGGTCAAGGCCAAAAACCGGAAGTTGACTATTATCTCGAAAACGGTTAGAGATAGAGCCACTTTGAGCTCATTTTCGACCCTTAGGGCCTAAACAACGTTACATAAGAGGTACCTCGGTGACCTTGACCTTCTGGGTCACGGTTAAGGTCAAAAACCGAAAGTTGACTATTATCTCGAAAACGGTTAGAGATAGAGCCATTTTGAGCTCATTTTCGACCCTTTGGGCCTAAACAACGCTTCATAAGAGGTACCTCGGTGACCTTGACCTTCTGGGTCACGGTCAAGGTAAAAAACCGGAAGTTGACTATTATCTCGAAAACGGTAAGAGATAGAGCCATTTTGAGCTCATTTTCGACCCTTTGGGCCTAAGCAACGTTACATAAGAGGTACCTCGGTGACCTTGACCTTCTGGGTCACGGTTAAGGTCAAAAACCGAAAGTTGACTATTATCTCGAAAACGGTTAGAGATAGAGCCATTTTGAGCTCATTTTCGACCCTTTGGGCCTAAACAACGCTACATAAGAGGTACCTCGGTGACCTTGACCTTTTGGGTCACGGTCAAGGTCAAAAACCGGAAGTTGACTATTATCTCGAAAACGGTTAGAGATAGAGCGATTTTGAGCTCATTTTCGACCTTTTGGGTCTAAACAATGTTACATAAGAGGTACCTCGGTGACCTTGGCCTTCTGGGTCACGGTCGAGGTCAAAAACCGGAAGTTGACTATTATCTCGAAAACGGTTAGAGACAGAGCGATTTTGAGCTCATTTTCGACCCTTTGGGCCTAAACAAGGTTACATAAGAGGTACCTCGGTGACCTTGACCTTCTGGGTCACGGTCAAGGTCAAAAACCGGAAGTTGACTATTATCTCGAAAAGGGTTAGAGATAGAGCCATTTTGAGCTCATTTTCGACTCTTTGGGCCTAAACAACCTTACATAAGAGGTACCTCGGTGACCTTGACCTTCTGGGTCACGGTCAAGGTCAAAATCCGGAAGTTGACTATTATCTCGAAAACGGTTAGAGATAGAGCGGTTTTGAGCTCATTTTCGACCCTTTCGGCCTAAACAACGTTACATAAGATGTACCTCGGTGACCTTAACCTTCTGGGTCACGGTCAAGGTCAAAAACCGGAAGTTGACTATTATCTCGAAAACGGTTAGAGATAGAGCGATTTTGAGCTCATTTTCGACCCTTTGGGCCTAAACAACGTTACATAAGATGTACCTCGGTGACCTTGACCTTCTGGGTCACGGTCAAGGTCAAAAACCGAAAGTTGACTATTACCTCGAAAACAGTTAGAGATAGAGTTATTTTGAGCTCATTTTCGACCCTTTGGGACTAAACAACGTTGCATAAGAGGTACCTCGGTGATCTTGACCTCCTCCATTAAGGTCAAGGTGAAAAACTGCAAGTTGACCAGTATCTCAAAAACGGTTAGAAAACTGAATTTGATTTTTTGCGCCCAAATGAGGTTATATTATATTCACTTCGATGGCCTCGTTCAAGATAATAATCCGGAAGCTGACAATTATGTTGAAACACTGAAAAATGTGTCTTTGACCAAATATGTTGTGTCTCTGCCCTTGCAAGTGGGTACTATTTCGCTACGTGTAGCGAAATTCGGTCTAGTTTCATTATGTGATATTCCAAAACTAATATACAATACTGTTAAAATGTATATTAAATATTCAACTGAAACATTAAAAAGCATGCTACATTTTGCCTTAAGAAAAGTTCATAACAGCATATTTTCCAACCTTGCACCAATTCTTCCTTTTTCAATATTTTTCAAAAATAATCTGACGTTGCACATCTAAAGTTGATGGACTTTTTATACCTACGATATAAAATGCCTCGGAGATATCGCGCGAACAAAAGTGCGGAGAGACAGACGGACGGTCAAGTTCATATCTATATCCAACCCCAACACGGGGGATAATAACCTGCCGTCGCACAACTTCGTTTGCTTCCGATAAAAAATTAGAGATGGAGTGGATACAAAATGTCGAAAAACGTTCGAAGGTCGAAATTTTCGTAGATTTTTTACAAAATCGAAAATTAACCTCCCTTGCACAACTTCATTACATATTCTATCTTCCTGCACGATTGAGTTTCTTCCGATAAATAGTAATGGAGATATCGCGCGAACAAAACTGGACTCGGAAACGACTAAGTCCAAAAACGTAAAAACGTCGGAAGTTTCACATTTTTTTTCACAAAACTGAAAAAATAACCGACCGTTGCACATCTTCACTATATATACTTTCTTCCTGTAAGATGTGGTTTGCTTCCGATAAATAGTAATAGAGATAAACGTAAAAGCGTCGAAATTTTCACATTTTGCTACAAAATCGAAAAATAATATGTATAGTGAAGTTGTGCAGGTTTTCTTCCGTTAACATTTGGTTTTCTTCCGATAAATAGTAACGCGCGAACAAAAATGTGCAGATAGACGGACAGGTTCGTAACTATATCCCTCCGTTACACGGGGGATAACAATGTGCATAAAGGTTAGTCAGGACGTGAACGTGCGGCAACACACAGGAAAAGGCTTTGATAAAAGTCATGCCTGTCGGTGGTTAACAAAAAAAAAAAAAAAAAAAAACACTTTATGTACAGTTTTTTCAACATTTTTATTGAAAGAAACTTCTTCAGTTTCTTATCCATTGTATGTTTGTTAACACCTGTAAGGAACATTTTTAACATTGTCCAGAGCAAGATTCCAGTTTGCAATAACGTTCAGTCTTGATTACACAATACAACACTGAATGTTAAATTGAGATATGGTCTCAGAATGCGGAGGCTTGAGAAAACATTTTATAATTTTTCCAATCGGAAACGGAGAGCGAAACAGAACGTCTTTGAGGGAAGTTTTCAAAAGAAACGCTCCAAAAAAGGGCCGAATATTTACTTCAAATGAACTCTGGAATCGACATTCTGGAACTTCCTTAAAATGTATTCTACATCGCCTCTACACCGAGGACCAGGTCATTTCCATGGCATGTTCAGACGGAAGATGGTCAATTCATCCAAATACCAACTCATCCAAATTCTTTGGTCATCTCATCCAAATTTCCTGGTCAACTCATCCAAGTTTTTTCGCCAACTCATCCAAATATTTTGACCAAGTCATCCAAATTAACGACTTTTCATTTTTCTTTTTCAAATAGACATCGTGTTTTTATTCGACATGTTTTAGAAAAACAGTTGGACGAGTTGACCAATTTAATTTGGATGAGTTGACCATATTTGGATGAGTTGGTATTTGGATGAGTTGACCAAATTTGGATGAGTTGGTATTTGGATGAGTTGACCAAATTTGGATGAACTGGTATTTGGATGGGTTGGTATTGGGATGAGTTGACCAAATTTGGATGAGTTGGTATTTGGATGAGTTGACCAAATTTGGATGAGTTGGTATTTGGATGAGTTGACCAAATTTGGATGAGTTGGTATTTGGATGAGTTGACCATAACCATGTTCTGACACCTTAAACGGTTAAAGCATACGGCCTGTGCCTTTCAGTGCAATCCACAGCTAGTCTCTACCAGTATTGGCTTCAAATAATGTTTGTGGCTCGACCTGGAGGCCAGCAAAACAACGCAATTAATGATATCGAATACATTTGTCCCCCCTACCCCCCCCCACCCCCCCTCCCACCAAATGAAAAAAAAAAAGAGAAAAAAAGCCCTTTCCATCATACACCTTATACAACTTATATAACATATGATTTTCTCACGAAATAAATGCAGTAATCTGACAGTCCTTCTCCGCTCTACACTGTCCGCAGTCACTTTGTCCTATTTACAAAGTTCTATTTCTGCCCGTGAAATCTCCATGCCATGCCGACCACGCTCATAGTCCACACACTGTGGTCAGTGACCAGCGCTCCCTAGTTGCTGGCCTCGGCTTCTGACGAACCGGGTGAACTCGCAGCGCCCCCTTCTGAGGATGCCTGCAAACAGATGACATGTACTATATGGCTCGAGGTTCTATAGAATGCTACACCAGGCACTAACACGTGCTCAGGGGAACTCAACACTTGCTGCACGAGGCACTTAACACTTACTGCACGAGTCACAGATATGCAATTTGGGATAGGCCTACATGGTGATAATATTTCCTCGACCCTTACCAAGACGGAATTCCGTTCCAGGGATGGAAATCTTAACTCACTTTAAAAACCAATTGCCACTTGATCTTTGTACCATTTTACTATAGGTATTTCTGTAACACAGAATAATAAGCCCGAAGACAGGCCAGACCTGTGCCTCGCCGTCGGCCTTGTCCTCCCGGGGGCGCTTTTTCCGCTTGGGCGGCGTCCTCTCACTCTCGGCTTCCGCGTCGCTTTCCGACTTGGCCTCTTCTTTTTCTTCCTTTTTCACTCTCTTCTTTTCCTTTTTCTTCTCTTTCTCAGCTTTCGGCTTCAATGGCTTCTCATCGGAGTCTGAATCACTGACTTCCTCCGATTCTGACACAAGATCATACACTTATTTGACTCAAAGGTAAAAATAATAATAATAATAATAATAATACTAAAAAAGCTAGAAAGAGGCACTTAGCGGACACGTAAATACCATGATTTTTCGCTTGTAGAACGCTGGCATATCTTCGCCTCCTGGAAAACCCCCCTTACCGGAATCGGAAATGAATTCCTTGCTCTTGAAGCCGGCGCCGCTTCCGGCCTTGGTGTCGTGCACTGGCTTAGCCGTCTTCTTCTTCTTGGCCTTGGGGCTGGCGGTGGGGCTCTCGTCGTCATGGCTACCCTCGTCGCCAACCTTCTCCTTGTATTCCTTCAGCTTTTCCTCGTATTCCGCCTTCAACTTTTTATGTTGTTCCTCCCACTTCTGATGAAAGCGAAAACAATAGAAAACATCCCACAAAAGTTAACTTGAGCTTTCTTTCTTACAACTAAAGCCAAGAACTCGATGAACGTGATGAAACAGTTACAAGATAATAAAAGGAAAAAATTCGTGAAATGGGACCTTATTACTTAAGCCAGTAGGAATCAGGGTAAACCCCTGAAAACATCGCTAAAAGGGTTACCGATTTATCTTCGAGTGCACGCCACAGTTCGCCAGCTTTTTTGCCGAATTCGGACACAGCGAGGCCTGGGAATTCCTCGTTGATTTTCTCACGATTCTCATTCATCCACAAGAAGTAAGCCGTCTGCGGTCGCTTCGGTGCGTTCGGGTCTTTCTTTGCTTTCTTTGCTTTCTTGCCTTTCTTCTCCTTCTTTTCTTTCGGTTCTTTTCTCTTTTGCGTTCCCGGTTCTCGCTGTAACGAACAGTTTTGAAAATAAATGCCTTTTCAACTATTCTTTTTGATCAGTTAGTTGTGATTCTTAATACAAAATACACCATAGGCACCGGGTAAACTAACGTCTTGTTAGGACCCGAAATCGGGGGAAAAATATACCGAGGCCAGCTTACTATGGTGATCGTTTTTCGTTTTTTCTCCTTTTTCTTCTTCGTTCCGTCTTCATTTTCTTCGCTTTCCTCTGATCCACTTGACGTGAAATCCGTATCATATCTGTCATAAAAAAAGAGAGAGAAAGATTCAAACGCACAAATTCAGCCAATATAATGTCCATGATTCGTAAACTCTGCTTATTGCAGTGACTGTCCGAACGCCAACTGAATACTCTGCGTGCTTAAAAATAGCTGTAAAATTGTTGTGGCAAGATGAAATTTTTAATTTAATCTACATTTTTGCTAACAATTGAGAAGCGCCAAAATACATTTTCATCAAAAAAAAATTTAACAGCTTAAATTTGAAGAATGAACAGCTGGAAAGCTGACAGCTGAAAAGTCAGCTGAAAATTAAACATCTTACTCCTCCGCCACCTCGCTTCCGCTTTCCGGCGCCACGAAGTCCTCGTCTACAACGCAATCCCCAGTTCAGCAAATTAATCAATGTTTTTTTTTTCAATTACAGCTCTTTTAAGAACAAACATTCACTGCGGGATATTGCAACACACTGCTAAAAGATGTCGTGTGATGAGCAGACGACAATCGGATAGGCAGGCAATAAAAAAAATGGGACCATTTCGTTAATTTTTATTGCCCTTGTAAATAATTCCAATGGAAGATTATGTAGACAATAAATTATTGTTGTATAGACACTACTTCCTCTTCATCCTTTACAGAAGTCGGGCTAGCGTCATTAAGGCTTACCTTCGGACGACTCGTCGCTGGAGTCGTCCTCCCTCTCCTGCCCCTCCGCCTTCATCCTCTCCAGGTAGGCGTCGTGATCCTCATCCTCGTCAGAGTCAAAGTCGTCGTTGTACGTGCCTGTCTTCTTCTACAAGCCAATCACGTGCTGCCTTCATGCAGGTGTTTTTTTTAGGACGGGGGGGGGGGGGGGGGGAGTCTCAGTATGCAGTTATATCTTACGAGAACACTCCCTACAAGTATTGAAAGTCTGGTACGGAGTGCAGATATTTACGTTTTTTGGAGGGTGGTGGGAGGGAGATAAAAACGGAAACTTCGAACGCTTTTACACATAACAAACACAACAACGCCACACTCACAAAGCTATCTCCAGTGTTCTTCACTCGCAGTTTCTTCTGAGCAATGAAGTCGTACAGTTTGCCATATTCCTCTCTGTTAAAATAAAAAAAAAAAAACATTTATTTTAAATAAATACACATTTTATCTTTCAATTGTTTTATTAAATTTCATGTTCGACAAACAGTTTGGTTTATTAATATGTAAAGAACCTATTTCAGCTAAAATAACCTTGACTTTCAATCACGAATCCGGGAAGCTCACCTAAATTTACGGAGAGAAGTACAGCCCAAACCAGTTACGCCAGTCTGCTTGCTAAGGGAACTAACGCACGACCAATTAATGCGATTATCTGACTGGAATATTCAACGCATGACTGGTACAGAAACGCCCGAATTGCAGCAGTACGATATGGACCAATATAATCGGTTCAATCGATTAATCGATCAACGGATTAACGACTTACTTCTCCATGCCGACAAAATTGAATACCACTCCATTCTTCGTCTCGACG
The DNA here is from genome assembly GCA_949752745.1 of Protula sp. h YS-2021. Taxonomy (NCBI): domain Eukaryota; kingdom Metazoa; phylum Annelida; class Polychaeta; order Sabellida; family Serpulidae; genus Protula; species Protula sp. h YS-2021. The sequence continues at coordinate 13,613,165 of OX457030.1, read as the reverse complement.
TCGAAGTCGAAGGACCGCGTCGATCCGGAACTGCGCGCAAAGTTGACGGAGCTGACCTCGTCGAAGCGGATGTGGATGGGCGGCTTGTGCACAAACATGAAGCCGCGCTCGAGCGGGTACAAGAAGCCCGTGGCTGCCTTGTATGAGCACGCTATTGTCTGCGAGCCGCTGTGTCTGCAAACACATTTCCAAAATCCAAATTTTTGACAGCTTCACATTTAGAGCTTCTTTCCTAGTGCGTCTTGTCTGTCCAAGATAAAAATTACTAAGAAACATATACTCTTATAAATCAAATTAGTAAATCATTTAAGACGAAATTGTAGGTTGTACCTGATTTTTAACTAAAATGTAACTAGGGTGACGAACATTACAGAGGGTGTTGATTAAAGTTATTGCCATACACACAAATGTGACGTATAGACGCACCCCATGAAGCTTCCAGGAACGGTGATTTTTCTGTTGACGAGCGTCTTCATGATCCTGCTGATGATTTCATACTCCGGCCCTTGCATGACTTTCTCCAGTTTGCCTTCGTATTTTTCTGCCAGCACTTCCCTGTTTTTGGTTTGAGTAAATTCTCTTTGTTTAACGAAAACATTTTTTTTTTGCGTTTTCTTCTTTTAGTTTGTTTCTGCACATCTTGTTTTAGTTTCTTGACATTTTGCTTCGATCTGTATGTATTTCTGTGTGCACACCAGTCCACTTCTTAAGCCCTTGCAGATTAACTAACTAACTGAATGTGCTCGCCCTGTTTCTTTTCCGTCGCAAAGTGCAGGCAATAATATATCTATATTGAGGAGACTTGTGCAGTCAGCATTGTCTCTGGAGTTACTTACTCGGAGAGTGACAGTTCTAGTGTTGTTTCCATGTCCTTGCTGAACAAGAAGATCAGGAACGGGTACCTCGTGTTGCCCTGTTTGATTGGCGGATCTAAACTTATCTAAAACATAAAACACCTTTCAGTTAAACCAAACAGGAGACTTTCATTTATTCTTTTATCTATAATTTTTTCTCTAAATATTATTAACACTTGACAAGCCTTTGGCTCGCAAGAGTTATATGAATTTGTGCGAGCACAGTTCGTCCTTTTTTTTTTCTTCTTGACACTTTTTCCGATTTTTTGTGTCTTCTTCTCCTCTGACACTATGGGCCCTACGACCATGAAACTTGGGATTTATGAAGAGCTTGATCTGAACATGTGCATGTCACTTTTTATTTTCGTCTTTGATTTCGTTTTCTTTGTTAAAACGCCATGTGAAAAGAGTGCATTTTTGGCAAGTAAATGCGTAGCATTTAACCAACATCACACACAGTTGCACAGTGAGCTTTGTGCGAGCTCTCACTGCGTAAATAGCTAACACGGCGTATGCTAGATCAGTCAATAAAACCTTAAGTCAACAGAAACCAAACACTACTCGGCTTATAAGACATATTCAAGCTGTGTTGTTTGCAATATATTATTCAAGAAATAACCCATTGAAGGAAGTATTTTTGCGTTTTAATTTTTGTCAAGTGTTTAACATTTCGCTAGCGAAGTGAGGTTCTAGTTATTATTAAATTATTTTTTGTTCATATTTTATCATCGCCATTACCATTATTATCGTAAAATACTAATTGTCGCTCCTATTAAGACAGTTCAACATAAAGTTGCATGAAATTTTGGCCGCCTTTGCGAGCTACTTCGACGACTGTACAAGAACCAAATCACTCACAACAAAGAACATCTGTCGGCCGTCTCGGTGTGGGAGAAGGAAGAAGCGAAGGATCGTCGTGTATGGGATTTTGTAGTCAAACGTTTTACCGTGAAGCTGCAGAAATGTCGGGTAGATCTTGATGTCATAACGACCCCTGAAAACGACGTAGACACGAAGCTAACATTTGATTTAAATACTATATTATACTGTACAAGCCATTTATATACCCTAGTGGGCAATAGATTTTCCAAGTCATAAAAGGGAAGTTTATTTTCTTGACTTTGTTTGCTTCTCTTTTTTTTTTTTTAGTGCGGTTCCTTCTAGAATGCGTATGGCTGTTCGCTACAATGACTACCCCCTTCCCCCCTCAAACTCCTTCACGCTTCTAGTAAAGAAATTCTGTTATGAAACTAACCTTGGTGTGAGGCAGGGTACTTCAGACAGGATGGCAATAGACTCGCCCGTAACGGGGATGATGTCTGCTTGCTGCATCACCTTCTTATAAAATTCCTGCAGAATAGACAATAGATAGCAACATATATTTACATGATACCTTGATTCATTTATCCTCAATAACAAGTCGACGCAAGATTATCTGTAGCGTGAGGTTTTCGGGTTTGCTTCTTCACTAATACATCTTTCTGTAGATAGCAACAGCCTGTAAAGAATGGCCCGTGCTTAAATATTGGCGATTTTGAAACGTGTAACAATTAAGTAATTTTCAAGGCCTGAATCCCGGTTTTTTTTTTCAAACCGAAAGCAGGCCAATAGTTATAGAATTACGATACACTTCAGCAAGGCCTGTTGGGAAGGAGAACTTCAAGGTCACCTCGACTTCGTCGGTCTCGTTGTTGGCATCGGTCGGGATGTGGAAGCGGAGCTCCATGAGAGCCATGGGGGCCTCGTCATTCTGGTGGAATTCGAGCGTCACCTCATTCTTGGACGTTGTCGTGTGTGACACGTAGTTAAGCGGAACCTCAAACGACGTATTGCCGCCTACTTCAAAGTCTAACGAGTTTCCTACAATATGGAAACAATGCACTCAATTAGCGAGTTTTTTTTTCGAAACAGAACTGGCGTTGATTATTATTATTAGCACAATACAGTATTTGTCAATATTTCTGTATTTGTCAATATCGCAAACATACATGCAAGAAAGATTTCAAAAGTCATGTCCGATTTTGATTTTGCGACATGACGTTTTACGTCACAATCCAAATATTTAGCCGAGTCCCAAAATGATACAAACCAATAAAATTTGCTGTCCCCCAGTTCCAGCCTTTCAATGATAAATCTTTCTTTTCAAGTTCTTTGCTATAGCTCTTCTTAACAAAGGAGGACAGCTTCTCGTATTCCTGTTGTCAAAAAAAATTCTCTGCGTAAGTTTCCTAGTACGTGAAAATGATTGTAAGTAATCGACCCGTTGCATGTGCTCTCCATATACAAATGGGCAGAATTCAGAGAAACACCTAAGTTGGCGGACGTAATTTTCTGAGTAACGTTTGACTGACCAACCATAAATATTCCGTTATTTAAAAACTTGGCCATTGTTATACACCTGTTTAAATAGGCATGTTTAAAGAACATTTTTCCAGGCCCCTAAAGTTGAGTTACAATACAATAGTTCTGCAACATAAACCTGCACAAATACATGTTTAATTAGTCAAAATAATCGTCAATTCCAACAATAAAGTATTGTCAACAGCAACTTACCGCTTCACGAAAACCATCATAGCGATGTATCGTGCCACTGCTCATTACAAATTTAAGACAATGGCCTTTAGCACGCACCAGCCAGTTTATCTTATCCACATCTGAAGGACTATATTGGTCCACTTTGCCAGTTTTTACATTTCTGAATATAACTTTGTCTTTCTGAAGTTTCAAGCGGCCAGGATTCTAAAACAAAAGAAAGAATAGCGGCAAGTGGCACTGCCTTTGCGGAAAGCGGGCCCGGAGCGCAGCGCTTAGCAGCAGCAACTATCACGGATCACGCAGTATGTTTCAAAAAATCTGTTTTAAGTAAAATGCTCAACCGATGACATCAAAATAATCCAGTTCACGACTTCGAGTGGACAAGCTCAGTAGAGTAACTCGCAGGATTCCAGTGTCAGGCCTTCCAGTGCTCCTCAGGAAAAAATAGGTATTTTAATAGGTCCTTATTTAAAAAAGTTATTTTAGGTTTTTTTTGGCGTCAAAAAAATAGGTTTCAATAGGTTGTTGGGGTGCCCAAAAAGCAACATTTTACAAGGTTTGACATTCTAAAATAGCAGTTTCAATAGGTTTAGAAGTTTTTAAACATATTTTTATTAGTTTTTGCATTTTAATAGCTATAATTTACACACAATAAAAAAAATAAATATATTAATTTAAACAACACAGATATTCTAAAAATGTGAGTTTTTTGGGCAATATTTCGTGTAAAAATGGATAACATTAAGAAAAAATAGGCAAAAAAATTAAATAACTAAGGTTTAATAGGTCATTTTCGCAAAAAAGGTCTATTTTTTTAAAAATAGGTTTGATGTTTTAATAGGTTCTGCTACAGGTCTGCGCAGTGCGCAAAAAGTATAAAGAAACAAATAAGAAAAATACACTAAATGTTCATTTGCTCTACCATGGGATGTCTGTAAGCTCCAAAAACTTTACTGGGATGCGGGAAAATTTATTTATGACATCGGGTTTAAACATAAAAACAGTGCTTATCTATTTCAAAGTATATTTATCCATAGATTTCTATGTATAAAAAGTTTTCTGCTTCTGTGTTTATCCTCAAAAAATGAAGTCCTGTTTTGCGCAAATCTTATAGACGAAACTGTGCACATCTTATTTAGCTCATTGCTGCTAAAATTCCGAAAAATTTCCTGTTAATTGCAAATTTAAGGAAACTGAATTACATCGCTGTGCCACTCCATATAGCACCAATAAGCAGCTTATCACTGCTGGATCGAATCACCGCTTAAGTCCTCGCACTGTAATTGCTGAATAAGTTAACCCCACTCCCTCTGAGGGTCCGTTGTGGCGATAATACAAGGTCTTACCCTACACACACCTTAAATAAATCGCTTTGAATCCGTTGAGGTCGCTTAAAATCCGAAAGCGAGCGCAGTTGAGTTGTATATCATTATGTAACGAGGCTCTGAAGCGGTAAGCTGAACCCTAGTGGAGTTACCTAGTCCTAGATGACTCTTGCGGTCTTCCCATGACAGCAAGAGTCATAGTTCCTATAATAGGAAATGTCATTGATGTCAATTTTTAAATCTAGGCGCACGACTGGGGCCAACGGCGTTATTTAAGAAAGGGTGCAACACATAAATTGTCCAATCATAAATTATGGTGCATAAGTTTTATGGTAAGATAACATTTTTTTACTGAAAAAAATATGTGTTTTCTTGAGATCAGGATATCGAATCCCTCATTATCGCCCACAACAGTTAATCCACAGTTGCAAAACCACGCTTTACCCTAGTTTATGAGTTTCGCTGAGGCCGAAAATAATGCGACAGGGTACTTCTCAGTGTGCTTTTAAAGAAAAAGCCTGCCAGTTCGAGCCGCGGTGTCCTTGAACGTGCGCCGAAAGATCCAGAGCCTCGACAATTGAGATCATTTCTGTTGCAGGAACTGAGACCCTTTCTGTCCTAGGAAGATAGAAAGGGTCCTCTGGGACTACAAGGGGAGAACGAATGGCTACAGTAGATCCAAACTGGTGAAATTGAAAAGACCATCTTCGTGGCTGAAAACAATTTTTGTTTGTCAAATATCGCAAAATAAGGAATATTTGGGTATAAAAGGTCGCCAAATTTGCATCTGGCTAATTAAGTATAGTCAGAATTGAACATTTTGTTGTCACCAATTACGATATGCTGTAACCATTTGGTCCATTTCTATCTCCGCTCCCTCGTAGGAGTTACCCTCCCGTAACCTGTACTGGGCGATAATTGGGTATTTTCTATAAAACTTACCATTGCCCCGCGAACTTCCTGTAAGATATCGGAATACTCTAAATAATCTGCCATTTTTTTTGTTTTAAATACCAAATATCACATGAAAATTAAAAAGTGGTGAATATATATTTGTATTTTGCTTTTACAGCATATTTTCCCGCACTTCCGGTTTACTGGCATTCGATTTGGGGTAAAAAATTTTTCATATTATTGTTGGGGCTGATTCTTAAATTTAAAGTTGTTCTAAAAGAAAAAATTAGTCTGAGCTTTTCTGTAATTAAAGCTGGGTCTGAGCCTTTTTAAGATTCTTTAGATATTATCGTTAGTATCTGTTGCGCTCTAAGGGATGCTTAAAATCGAATTTTCGTGTGCCATTACAGAGCACTTTTTGTAAAAATCTGTCAGTCATGTCTGCGTCTCACCAAATCAAACTACAGAAAATAATGCTTTCACAGCAAAAATTATAGCGTGAATTTATTCTAATATATGCACTCCCAGTTAAACATCTAGGCGACTATTTCCTAAACTGCTCCATATTTTTCATGAACTCACTCGTTTATTATTTTTCAAGAAACATAACTTGATAAAACTAATTACTTTAACTTGCAAACATTCCCTACCTATTCTATTTAGTTATAATTTCAAACCAATTATATGCCTGACTGTGACAACTAAATAGTGAAGTTCCTAAAAATCATTGTTATATTTAATTTTGATAATGATTTAAATCTAATATGTGAACAGAAGCAAACATCAAAGGGCATGTTTTAATGGTAATACCTTCATAATCATTACTTCAGTAAATGATCAGTTGTATCTTAGACTGAAGATAAGTCGACGAGCGTTGGTAAAGATTTGAATGGTATATGTAATGGTAGGCCCCCGAGAATTTTTCTTCATTGCCGTAGCCTGGAAAATTGAATTTTATGAAACGAACGCGACTGCCAGCCAGTTTTTTAGTTTGGAGATTGAAATCAGCTGTCAGTCACGTGTACCATCAATGCTCGATGGGAATTCGAAAGTGATAACTAATTACATTTTTGAACATGTATAATCTGGCCAACTAACATCATCCGAATGACATAAATTTCTCTTTTATAATGTAAGAATATATAAATAACAATATACAAGCAAATATTGAAAACTTGCTCAGTTATTAATTTTAATTACGATAATTCCTTCCAGCACAGCATCTGACAGACGACAACACACGAAAATGTCTGGAAAAGTTAGACAGAGAAATACAGCCGATTCTACCAGTTTAAGCGTCAATGAAAAAATACTGAAGGAATGTCATACCCTATACACAGATCCTGACACTGGTAAATTATATTTTAAAGTGTACAAGATCCATTGAAGCCACCTGAAGTATTCTTGTGCCGGCCGGCATGTCCCATCGTAGCTCCAAGCAAGCGTTTCCTCACTCTTTAAAACGTGTCTGGCAAACCCGGTTTAGCCGTCGGACAACGTTTCCTTTAACCAGTCATGCCATAGTCTATTCACTGCATATAATATCCCATTAATTTTGACAAATCAATTCGTACTTTAGGACGTTTCCGATGGAGGTGTACAAGTAGTCCCAGCTGACCCTTTTTGCCTAGACCAGAAAGGGTCACAGTTCCTGTAATAGCAGTTGCTATTGATCTCTCTTCAGGCCCTGGATCTTTCGGCGCACGTTCTAGGGCAACGAGATTCGAATTGGCAGGATTTTTTTTTAAAGCACACTGATCGAGAAGTCGGGCGCATTATTTTCGGCCTCGGCGAAACTCCAAACTCGAGTAGAGAGTGGTTTTTGCAGTTGTAGATTCATTGATGTTGTGGGCCATAATGGGGGATTCTATATCCTGATCTAAAAGATACGTATTTTTCTCAGTACCAAATTGTTATCTGACCATAAAAATTGTGCACCATGCTTTATGAATGGGCCATTTATGCCATGCACCTTTCTAAAATAACGCCATTGGCCCCAGTCTTGCGCCGAGGTTGGGAAAATTGACATCAATGGCTTGTTCTATTATAGGGACTATGACCCTGTCATGGGAAAACCGCAAAAGTAAATACTCCTAGATGATTCTTGTAGTCTTCCTACCACAGCGAAAGTCATAGTTCCTAGTAAAGAACTTACCATTGAGATCAATTTTGGGATCAATGAAATCTCGGCGCACGAGTCTTGCCAATGGCACTATTTTAGAAAGGGCTGTGTCACATAAATAGCCCGATTATAAATTTTATCAGCCGAATGACAATTTTTTACCGAAAATTGTGTTTTGAGATCGGAATATAGATACCCCCATTATCGCCCACAACAGCAATGAATACACAATGGCCAAAACCCTTGTAACCAAGTTTGGGAGTTTCGTCGAGGACGAAAGTAATGTGTCGGGATACTTCAAAATAATCTTTTTTTAAAGAAAAGACGTGCCAGTTCGAATCTTTATGCCCCGTTACCTGCGTCGGAAGACGCATAGCATTGAAAGCTGAGATCAATTTCTACTGCAGGAACTGGGATTCTTTCTGTCCAAAAGGGTCCGCTGGGACTACATCTTAAAGCCAAATCAACGTGTATATGTGTGTGTGTAGGTGACTTCTAAAGTCCTATAAAGAATCGACCGTTCCAGGAACTTATTCTCCCACTTTCCATTGAAATATTTTCCATGACTTTACTGTTTGGGATATAATATTAAAATATTGCAGTTAGAAAAAGGTATACTTAAAACACCAACCCCAGCAGACGCGTTTCGAAACGCGAACTTCACATCTTACTCGGCAAGCTCAGCTGTGTCGCAGGCGTCGTCTTCCTTGTACGTTCCTCCCTGCATCGCATCACTGCGTTGCGCTGACGAGCGCCCATCAACAGTGACACACATCGTAGCCTTGCAACCAGCAGCATACTTTGCAACTCCTTCACCGACAGGTGAAACTTCGCCATGGAACAAGCCGTGTCTGAACCTGCTCTGCGCACCATTACGGACGCAAGCCCAGAAGCCGCCGGCTTAGCCAGGCTTAACTCCAAGAGATCAGCGATTGACCGGCTATACTGCATCTGGTCGGTGGATATACCTTGCCTATCTCAGGAGCACATAAACATCAAGGAACTAAAATTCAGTGAAAGTTTGTATTTCGGACTTTCTTTTTCCAACTCAGATTTACATTATAAACTGAAATCGAAAAAGTTAAATCGATAAAAGTCAGTTTGGGATGAATCGTGTGTAATGCCAGTTCAGAGACGGGTTGAACATTAATACCAAATAAAATTCACCAGCAATGGTATTACAAGAGATTTCTAATATTGTAAAGTAGGTAATATTTGTAAATTGTCCATCTGTTAACCCCCACGCCGATAATCGGTTACCTGTGATATTTGGTATATAAATTTCCTGTAATAGTGGATAGGTGCACGTCATTTTCATTTGGACATTGCTCCATTTTCAAGGTCAAATTGGTGTCTATTGTGACCTTGAAATTTGGGCAAAAGAAGCAGATGATTACTTTTTAATTAAAGCTATTGTGAACTACAGTTACCGTGATTCTTCTTTTAAAAGCAGGCGTGGCTTTAAGGCCGTAAGCCGTGTTAAAGACTCTGTGCACTCGCGTTTGGACTGATTCGAAAACCTTTCCTCAGACCTTCACTGTCGATGCGGTCAGTTTTATCATTATGCGGGTTGTTTCACACCAAAATCTGAAGAGGATACGTTGTCCGATTTATCCGAAACCTACAGAACGGAATTTATATTATTGAAAGCGGGTGTATAGTGCACTCATTCAATATATATTTTTTGTATACAAATGCAAACATTCAAGACATCATCTCACAGCAACAGCATTTTGTCAAAGCCTACGAGTATCCGCTGTTCCATTGTCAGGTGACAATTGATTTGCGAATATGCCCCCCTCCCTCCATTTGCTTCAGACAGCGGAAAGGTCACATTGCTGATATATGACAGGCCGTTGGCTAGACAGTACAGCAGACTCGTGTTTATCCGGCCGGCAAACGTTTTTCGTGTGCGTGTTTTTCCTATATTATTATTCCTGAGAGTATCCCTTTTTTGTGAGTCGTGTTACGTAGAACCAACAGTGCTAAGGGAGGAATGCCTGAATTGATTATATTAATGTATCGCCTCACTCATGCCATTGGGGATAGCTGCCATTACATGTGATCAGCTGATTCCAGTGTGGTAACACGTGCACTTTCGAAGTACAGTCAAAACTGCAAGAGGAACGCCTCTTAGGGCTGCCCCTTAATCCGAGGTTGATGATTTAAAACCAATTTACCAAAGCTTAACATAGCACCGCCCATCGCCCCCAGTTATACCGATAAGCTCGCGACAAAAATGATATGTCAATATCGCAGGATATAGAAAATATAAAATATCGGTGATATCGCTGAAGTGTGAGAGCGAAGGCCCGCGACAGAATGATATGTCGTAGAACTTCCCATATTATAAAATATCGGCGTTTTTGTTTAGGTTGGCAGCAACATTTGTTTGTGGAAAGCCTGCTTTGCGTAATTGGGTTACACTGTTTTACCTAAATATGTGTCATGAAAAGACCAAGCTATGGACTTGAATTTGTTAATCAAACTAAATGATAGACATTAAACCCCGCGTTGTTAACAATAAAACCCTATTCTAGAAGATAAAAAAAACCTGTCACAAATAGATAGCGTGGCAATGGCCGGTTGTCGTGGGACGAAGGCTGCTGAACCTCCGTGACGTGTGCATTGTGTCTGTGTGAGTGGAGTGGCAAGCATATCACGGCGGAAATCATGGAGATATAAATAAGATTGGCATCTCTCGTGTGGGGGCTGTTTCTTCAAACAATGGCGCAGCAGAATTGCTCAGGCTTTGTACTGGGTATAATAAGTTAATTGATCTTTCTTCGTCAACGATAAAAATATAAGGTGGTGGTGGGGGGGGGGGGGGAGGGGGGGACAGGGGCGACTGGGTAAAGACTTCACGTGTGGGAGGTCGTGACGTGGCAGAGACTGGCTTTGCCGCATCACGCAACACAGTGAGACTGCACAAACAACCTGTCACATGAAATACAGTTGTTTACACGCATTATTATATACATATGATATATGGGGCCCTCCATGGCTTAGTTATGATACCGTGATTGGCCAATTGACATTGGACTTAATTATCCACCTCCCGATGTGTCTCATTTTTCATTGCTGGGTAAATTTTGACGTAATTTTACCAGTATCTGTCCAGATATATTTGGGTCGCATACACGTATACTTTCCCGATGTACCCGGATGTACTTTCCCCGTCGTCTGTTGAATCAGGTTTGACTGTTCATTAAGGTCATTGACGCGAATGGTAATCTGCCCCCCCCCCCGCAATTTCACGTATCTATAAAGAGCACCATCTTCATATTTGCACACCAGATAATTTTATTCATTTTTTTTAGTAATTTTTTTTTGGAGGGGGTTGTAAAAGCTGTTATACAAATAAAAGGGAGGGGATTTATTTACCAGGGGACTTTTTTTTAGTCAGCTGGCCTCATTTGTCTTGGTAGGTCGAAATAAATTGCGATGTTTAAAACTGCCGAAACTCAAATATCAGCTTGTCCGAACATCAGTCAATCAGGACGAAATTTTCGTCCGAGCCTTTTCAAATAACGGATGTGTACTGTAACAACCCTAATTCTGCGCGAGACCCATATTTTCTTAAGCATGATAGTGCAAACAGATCATTTGTTTTGTATATGACCTATTTGTACAGCGGTCGAAATCCTTTCGCAAAAAGTCGCATCCTGGGGTTTCATTTCGCGCCAATTCGGGCAAGTGAGTGACTCTGTCACCAGTGTGCGCTATGGCCAGATCATACATATGGTAAGGGTGGTAGACGCGAACACTTTTTGGCGACCCCACCACTTCTTATTATTGCCCGTGTGACGAGGGGATATAGGTTTCAGCTCGTCCGTCTGCCCGCCCTTCTGTCCGCTTTCGTGCGCCCTCGTTTCCGGGCTGTATCTCCGAAAGTATTTGTCGTATAGCTTTTTCCTTTGGCATACAGTTAGAACGTATATAAAGGTGTGCAACGTCGTATTGTTATTTAAATCGGCCAAAAATTTTCAAAAATACGACTTGTAAAAAATGGCTGTCTTTCAACAAATTTGTTAGTTTTGTCGAGACGAGTTCTCCAAAACTATTCGATCCAGCGTTCTGAAATTTTATGCATTATATATATATATATGTTGTGCATGTGCAACGTCGCCTTAGTTTTGAAATCGGCGAAAAATTGTAAAAAATACGACTTGTCAAAAATGTTTATGTTTATTGAAACTTGTTCGCACGAAGATAGATTTTGTCCAGACACGTTTTGCGAAACTCTTCGATCCAGCGTTCTGAAATTTTATGCAGTGAAAATATATATAGTGTAGATGTGCGACGTCGTATTATTTTTGAAATCGGCAAAAAATTGTCAAAAATACGACTTTTCAAAAATATATTTGTTTGTGTGAACCTGTTTGCACGGAGATAGATTTTGTCCAGACGCGTTCAATCCAGCGTTCTGAAATGTTTTGCAATGTAAATAAATTTATTGTAGATGTACAACGTCGTCTTATTTTTCAATTTAAAGGGGAATTATAGAGGTAGATGATCCCCCAATAGCGAGCCGCATCTTTCAGTTAGTTATCACCAAGTATGAACCGTGGTTAAGGTGTGTTTAGGGAACCGTTTAATTATGTAGCTTGTTTTGAAATTTCACACACGGAAAGAGCAAACATTGAAGGTGTGCAGTGTCGTATTTTCTTTTTTTTTTCGGATTTATCAAAATACCAGTATTTTTCGGTTGTTAGAACATCCTATTTTCGACGTCGTGTCCAGGCTAGCTCTCCAAATCTTTGCATTTCAGATTAGGATAGAGCCCATATGGAAGGTTTTTTAGTCGCTTTTTCGTTCCGATTCATGAAAAATTGTAAAAAAACCAAAAAAAAAAAAAAAACAAACTTCTCGTTTGATTTTAAAAATGTAAATTGTGAAAAACGTACTGAAAGTGACAGTAATAGTAAACAAGTTTTGATACCTGCATCGTAGGTCACGTGACACGGGAGATGGTGTCTGTCTGAGGCTCTAGTTTGATCTAATAAAAATTAACAGTTTTGCATGTATTTAACATTTTGTGTTGTTTAGGCTGAATAGTAGGTGTGATAACTTATGCAACGAATATAAACCACATAACCACAATAAAAAATATGTATTCATTTATTCACCACCGGGGGAATATATGCGATCGACCGTGTGTCCGTCGGTCTGTCATCAAGAGCTTGTTAACACGATAACTTGAAACTGCTGCAAGGATTTTAATGAAACTTGGTATGTTGCTTCTATGGGAACAAACACAGATCGTTATTGTAAATGGGCCAGGTTCGTCCAAGGAAAATGGACCAGCTGGACTTAGAAAATTTCAGCTCTTGATTGACTATTGATGGCCGTGTTTAACTGATGGGGGGGGGGGGGGGGGGAGCTGCGGGGAATATGTGGGCTGTGCATACTGCTCTAGTTTAATGGGAAGTTATTACGTGAGGAACGAGTGAGTGGCCTGTTCCTTCTGATTCGCGCCCCTCTTGATTCAGTGCTTTGTAGCCTCTATCTGGCTGGCTGTCCGTCTCCCAGACTCGTATGCTTTGCTGTCGTGCCATTTTGTGCAGATTGGATGATATTACGTTAAGAACGACAGGTCAATGTCCCGCGTGGGCATTTTTTTTCTTCAAAAGGCGAGACATAACCTCAGATTATAAAAAAAAATATGTTGGTTTTTGATGTGATGTGAAAGGCTTGCCCGTCGCATCCTCCTCTTGTGGGCTGCAATTTTATCATGCCAATATAGAGTTAATATGCAGATGTGCACCTGGGGTAACATTTTTTTCATATGGCCAATATCGAGCGCCATGACTACACGCCGCCTACGTTTTCCGATAATGTCTGAATCACCACCAAGCGACCTTCCGATTATGTCTGGTTCCCCACCAACCGACTTTACGATACTGTCTGGTTCCCCACAGCCGACCTTCTGATTATGTCTGAATCCACACCAACCGACCTTCCGATTATGTCTGAATCCCCACCAACCGACCTTCCGATTATGTCTGAATCCCCACCAACCGACCTTCCGATTATGTCTGGATCCCTACCACAACCAACCTTCCGATTATGTCTGGATCCCCACCAACCGACCTTCCGATTGTGTCTAAATCCCTACCAACCGACCTTCCTATTATGTCTGGATCCCAACCAACCGGCCTCCCGATTATGTCTGAATCCCCACCAATCGACCTTCCGATTATGTCTGGATCCCTACCAACCAACCTTCCGATTATGTCTGGATCCCTACCAACCAACATTCCGATTATGTCTGAATCCCCACCAACGGACCTTCCGGTTATGTCTGGATCCCCACCAATCGACCTTCCGATTATGTCTGGATCCCCACCGACCGACCTTCCGATTATGTCTGAATCCCCACCAACCGACTTTCCAAAACTGTCTGGATCCCCACCAACCGACCTTCCGATTATGTCTAAATCCCCACTAACTGACCTTCCGATTATGTCTGAATGCCCACCAACCGACCTTCCGATTATGTCTGGATCCCCACCAATCGACCTTCCGATTATGTCTGAATGCCCACCAACCGACCTTCCGATTATGTCTGGATCCCCACCAATCGACCTTCCGATTATGTCTCGATCCCCACCAACCGACCTTTCGTTCACCCCTATTCGCCTCAGACTCGACAACATTTTTATCAACGTTGTTTTATTTACTGTTTTTTTTCTCCTTACTTTGCTCGTTGTGTTTCGGGTGGATCATGCGTGTTCCCTCGGATACAGTATAAGCTGTTGACGCATTAGTAGATGAATGCAGCTCACAAGAAAATTCAAAATTAAGCATGACTTGGGTGTGATAATGAGGTCTTGTGGCTTCCATAAGAAAAATAAACTTTTCACCAACCCAAGACCTGATAAGACTAAATGTATTTGGTTTGAGGAGGATGTAAAGAAAACGAAGCCGTTTTTAAAGACCAAACCGATAGAAGGGAATCCTGACAGTGTCTAGACAAAGAGATACTGCATTGATTGACTTAAATTTCGGATTTACTTGATTCTATTTATGTGTTTTTTTTCCTCTTTACGAGGCTTCTTTTTTTAGAGTTCCATTTGATTGCTTTGTCTGTAGCAATTAAATGTATACCATGGGATGTACCGGCTCTGGCTCGCGATGTCAGAGATCGAGTGCAGACTTTTTTTTTATTCGATGTCTGGCCGATTCACGTTGTTCCCCCCCCCCCCCCCCCCCCCCCTGTATTGATCGGGAGCGGACATGATTGAGCAGCAGAACCGCGGAGAAATTCTTCTTAAAGCACGTACAGAGCCAATAGATCTGAATTGCCAAAATCTTCTTTTCGGCCAAAAGCATGTGCAACCACACCTAATGGAATTTCCCGTGAATAATCGCTTCTATATCCATGTCCAAAAATGTCGGTTTTGAATTCAGTAGGATTTCGGTTGGCGTTGCTTCAGAAAGTTAAATAATAAACAATTCTTTGTGAATATTTGTCAGACCAAAAAATCTAAAAATAAACAAATAAAAGCTTTCGGGGGGGGGGGGGGGGCGGGGTGTGTGAAGGGGATTGTAAAGTAAGCTTGGTAAGCAGACATTTTTTCAGGGTTTTTTTTTCTCGCATTCTCTTGAAAAGAAGGTCAGTGTTTAACATTGGTCCTAGTGCTGTGACTTTACCAATCAAAAATATGATACCAATCCGTTACAAGAAGCTTATTGTCCCTGTGTTACTTTTTCTATCGCTCTCACGTTTTTCTGTGACGTCATAGATGAATGATTCATCCGTCTGTTTATCTTTGCTGTTGACGATTCGTTCAATGGAAACTGCATCGCAATGATGAGTGTTACCTGCCCGTAAACCGTCTCTGAACATACAGAGAGATCCGTTGGTCCTACATGTTTGGGCGAAGGCTGTTGTGTCAGTCTCGCGCGATTTACTGAGTTTTGCATGTAATCGTATTTCAAAGAACTGAAATACCATTTTACGATACTGTCCAATCTTAGCAGAAAACTCTCATGCGTTTATGTATTGCGAATGTCATGGGTGTCCGTCTGTATGTAAAAAAAAAAAACAAAAAAAAAAAAAAAAACAAAAAAAAAAAAACATGAGTTTGGAATTTGTTTTAGGATTGGTGAGAATTGCAGAGAACCTCGGCCACCAGCTACTGGCGCCACGGAAGAAAATCACCGTGTTGCTGATCGGAAACCATTCAGCTGGCAAAAGCTCATTCATAAACTGGTACGCCACTGCAAAGCTGTAGTTTCTTCATTCCTCATATTTACCCTAATTTGTATGTTTATGGTGTGTAGCTTCTTATTTGGAAATTAATATGATAAATTCAAGTTGCATTTTGTACAAAATGTGATGAGTTGTCTTTGATGTCTGAACTGCTGTCATCGCTGGGCACAGTGTCTCTGGACATTCTCCGTACGGTTCTGAGCAGTGAGTAATTGGATATCAGATGGCATTTGTACCCGCGTATTACACGTAGAGAAAGATATGTATTGCTTGAAGCATAAATGGCAACGTGCACACTATTTGACGGTTACGAATTGATGCCCGTTTGTGGACATAAACTCAATTTTTGCAATTCCACACACTTGCCAAAAAACAGATCGCACATCTGACGTGCGGTTTTTGTTTCAGCGTCGTCCGCTGGTCAGTCCGCTCAGAAATCAGTTACTTTTGACACTAACGCCGTACTGCTTGTAACTGTCCTCTGTGGGGTAACGTCCCTGTCTTGTCTGGCAATTTTTGCAGTGACGTAACCTCTCCGTACAATTCACAAATATATATGGCTTTCATATTCCAAATTTAAGAACCGAAACGACGTTAAGGTTTTATACGCCTTTTTTGCTCTCATTAAGATTTCATACGCCTTTTTTTTTCTCTCACCGGTTTCGCTTTCAGATTCACAAGCAGCGGTTAAGGCACATATATTCCAAAGTGCAGTTCTTTCACACCACATATATTCCAAAGTGCAGTTCTTTCACACCACAGAGTTTCAACTACAACCTCATTCCGCCAGCGAAATGTTAAACACTTGAACAAATATAAAAATGCAATATAAGTGCAAAAATACTTCCTTGATTTTATTTCTTGAATAATATATTGCAAACAGCACAGCTTGAATACGCCGAGTAGTGTTTGGTTTTTGCTGACTTAAGGTTTTATTGACTGATCAGGCATACGCCGTGTTATCTTCTTACGCAGTGAGAGCTCACACAAAGCTGAGCAACTGTGTGTCCTGTGCTGTGCGTTAAATGCTCCGTATTACTTGCAAAAAATACACTCTTTTCACATGGCGTTTTAAACAAGAAAACGAAATGGAAGGCGAAAATAAAAAGTGCCAAGCACACGTTCATATCAAGCTCTACGTAAGTCCCGAATTTCGTGGCCCTAGGGCCCGTAGTGCCAGTGGAGGAGATGACACAGGAAATCCGATCACTGTCAAGAAAAAAAAAGATACCAAAGGCTGCTCGCACAAATTCATATGGCTGTTACAAGCCAAAGGCTTGTCAAGTGATAATAAGCATCCCAATAGGAATTGGATTCCACAGTTGCCGACCTCTCAGTTCTTGACATAATTTCTATCACAGCAAGTAGCAAGTTTTTGAATAAAGATGTCCATGTTTATGTATAATTTATGTTTAGAAGTTGATGAGGAACAGTTTTACATTAAAGGGTTCTTTAAACAAACAAGTCTTAATGGACAATACTCCTGTATTATTTAGTTTTTAAAATGGTGATTTATATGGAGCCTTCCCTGATTGTGTCCTAAATTATGCGCGACTTTAAAGCTAGGGCCTAAAAGAAAGTGATTTTACTCTTAAAAATAGAAATACTCAATTCTGATATTAAAATAGTAGCTGTTAAGACTTTGATAGGAAAGATTGTAGAAGCTTCTTTTTCAACACTGATTTGACTTGTAATTGGAAGGTACAGGCTGTTGAAATGGAGAAAGAAACCCGGATGTATAAAAAAATACCGTACGTGAAAAACAGTGAAGTCACTGGGACATTATATCGTAAATTTTGCAGAGGATTTATGTTCATACAGTTGTCAGGTTTCTCTTTTTGCCGTTATAATTCAATTAACATCAGTCTCGACGTCGCACTTGCTGTTTGTAGAACAGTTATGACCAATTACTTAATTACTTTAGAAAATAACCCCCCTCCCCCGCACCCCCCCCCCCCACCACTTGTTTCTACACGGACCGACTTAAAATAACCAAACCGGAAGTACTGAAATTTGTGCTCGGGGTGTTGGTTACTTTGACAGACACATTCTGTGAAAGCGTGATCATTGAACAGACTGTTGTGACCTTATTAAATGCGTTGGCGGGCTAGGCGAAATCAAGTCTTGAAAACTTATCTTCACTGTTTGCGTCATTCTACAGTTTTGCTTGTATGATAATGGAGAAACTGGTGCCAGAAAACGCCATCATGACATTCGAGGGGATGTATTCTTCCCCCAACTCCTGTCGGAAATAGAAAAGAACTATTATCTGATAAACAGCCCCACATCAAATTTATCGTTTCACCTTGCCCCCCACCCCCCCCCCCCCCCCTCAACACCGTTCTCCGACGAATCCTGGATTTTTTCACTGTTTAATGAGTGTTTTTTTTTTTTTTTTTTTTTTTTTTGCAAATTATACTTTCTCTCCCGGCATATTTCCAAGCCAGTGTTCATTACGGAAAGTTCCAGAGAGATTCTGCTTCTGTCTAGCAATATTGTCTAGACCAAAGACTCCATAAGACATTCGAAATGACTCTGAATTTATTACTTCGTCCAACCCCAGGCGACATTTGGTTTATGACAAGGACCAACTGTCATGCGATGAGGTAGGGGGGATAGTTCCAGGATATGTCATCGGGGGGGGGGGGATAGTTCCAGGATACGTCGTCTGGAGGGATAGTTCCAGGATAGGATACGTCATCCGGGGGGGGGGGGATAGTTCCAGGATACGTCATCTTGGGGGATAGTTCCAGGATACGTCATCCGGGGGCGGATAGTTCTAGGATACGTCATCTGGGGCGGATAGTTCCAGGATACGTCATCCGGGGGGGATAGTTCTAGGATACGTCATCTGGGGGGATAGTTCCAGGATACGTCATCTGGGGTGGATAGTTCCAGGATACGTCATCCGGAGGGGGGGGGGGGGGGCGGAGGTTACGCCGTCCGGCAATCTTCCTCGTGCATTGTATAGGCACACAATGCATCCCGTTTGCCGGCTATATATCGACATTTTTTACAACTGGACTTTTATATCTGACGTGGACTTGAAACCATTTTATTGTTTTTGGTAGCTATAATGCCTGTTGACACTGCTTTTTTTTTTTTTCATCCGTCGTTCGCATGCACATAAGTAAACTACCATTCGACATACTTGTTCCATCATTACACTTTGTTCAGATTTTATATGAAAACTTTATGGTGATCCTTCAAGCCCTTTAATACTTCGTTAAGTAACGCTCGGCTGCTCACACTGTCCCGTGGCATTTTTTTTTTTGGCTTAGTATATATCATCCTAGTGCGTCACTAAATATCATTTTCAACCGTTTGCATCGATCGAAAGAAAAGGGTCGTCTTTAAAATATCACCTGCTTGTGAATTTTTCTATCGCTCAATTCCATTTTTAATTCAATTAAAGTTGCATTCATGTGGCCATCTTGCGGAACATCTGTGTCGCAAGGTGTAGGTGTATAAAATCGGTTACCACTTGCGTCTTATATTAAGGCCTAAGCAGTTCGATTAATCGATATCAGAACCACTTTTTTTGTTAGAATAGCGTTTTCATTCAGGAAGCTTTTATTTTGTGAGAAACCCCCAACGTCCCATAACTGTTATTGACCTGATTTTCACCTAACCATCTTTGCCTGACACCTGAAGAGGTAGTCTTTCTCAGACTCATTAACGAACACTAAACCTGATATCTTGTAAAGTCGCAAAATATAGGACTAGGTGGGCGTGTTTTTCCCCTCCGTCACTGGGGCAGCTATTTTGTTTCCCTCTCTATTTTGGTCTAAACACACACACACACACACACAAAAAAACAAGTCGGTAAAAATTTACTTGAAAGCTCGGAAAATTGTGGGCGCCTGCTCCTGGGGAGAGGAGGGGGCTGGGGTGTTTGAAGAGAGAAAAGAAGAAAAAAACGACTCGGTGCTGGAGTCACGCTGTCTTAGATTGATACAAACGATATGAATAAAAGCAGCGTAGCACTGTAATCGTCGTCACCATATACAGCTTATAAATACTTATAAACACAAGTATTATTTAAAAGTAAAAAACTTGGAAACAAAAGAAAACCCATCTTTTTTTCGCCTGTCCTGGAATAGGTGACGAATAAATCGGATGTTGTAGCAACGGACAGCTGATCTACATTTTTCATGACTGTTGGTTGTTAACTATCTAAACAATTCATTTTCCTTGAATGTAAAAATGTTGAAAAGCTATATAATTTTTTGTAAAACAAATACTATTTTTTGTGAACATTTCACTGGCCAAAAGATAAAAAAAAATATACACAGCGAAACCATTTTCAGTCTTTGTTGTACGACAGTTAAGATGAAGAATGTTCGATTTCTGTTGCGTCATTAGATTTATCTGTCCGCTGTTCTAGAATGGCAAACCAGAAATGTCTGTTTTCGTATTAGCCTCCTACTAGGGCTTCACTTTACTTCATAATTCTTATTATCGCCCGTGGAACCGAGGGATATAGTTTTGAACTTTTCGGTCTGTCCGGCTGTCTCTCCGTCTGTCACGCTTCAATCTCATGCGCCTACAGGCCACATTAATCGATGGATTCATTTCTGCTTCTCTGGACCCTTCTGCAGTGCAGTGACCAAGAATTTTCCTGATCGGAAACAATTGACAAAATGGCGGACTATTGAAAATCGGCACTGGACTTAGCGTACCTACGGCAGTCTCGCGCGCCTACAGGCCGCATTGATAGATGGATTCGTATCAAATTTTGTACACGGCTTCTCTGGGCGCTTTCGCAGTGCAGTGACCAAGAATTTTCGGATGGGAAAAAATTGATAAAATGGCGGACTTTTGAAAACCGGCACTGGACTTAGCGTACCTACGGCAGTCTCGCGCGCCTACAGGCCGCATTGATAGATGGATTCGTATCAAATTCTGCACACTGGTTCCTTGGGACCTTCCGCAGTGCAGTGACGGAGAATATTCCGAATGGGACTTAAATTGACAAAATGGCCGATTTTTCAAAATCGGCGCTGTACTTAGCGTACCTACGACAGTCTCACGCGACTACAGGCCGCATTGATAGATGGATTCGTATCAAATTCTGCACACTGGTTCCTTGGGACCTTCCGCAGTGCAGTGACGGAGAATATTCCGAATGGGACTTAAATTGACAAAATGGCCGATTTTTCAAAATCGGCGCTGTACTTAGCGTACCTACGGCAGTCTCACGCGCCTACTGGTCAATGGATTGATTCGTTTAAATGTTAGACGCTACGTCTACCTATCTTTCCACTTTTAAATTTTGCGTAGACAACACGCAACAGCCTTACACACACCATATCGCCCACGGGGGATAGGCTTACTCCTCGAGACGTAGTGAAGTTTTAAGTAATGCCGTGTTTCTACATAAGTTTCACCAACAAATAATACTAAAAACAATTTGCGACATTTTTAGCGTTCAGTGCTGGGGTGAGGGGTTGGTAAATCCTCAGCTTTGCACATGAGGGACTAAATTTTAAGAGGATGAATTCGGAAAAGTTTACACCATTAAACGAAGGGTGTCTGGAAAAAGTTCATCCCTGTGGAGCGTTTATGGAACAGCCCTTCAAGAATCACTCCCATTATACATCATGTAAGTGATGCGCTGTCATTGGTATAGAAGTTATATACAAACATATATATAAAAGTAATTGACGTGCCAATTTATTATGAACGTCTTTGGTCTGTAAAAGAATGTCCAGAGGCATTCGATAATGTCCGGAAAAACGAGTCACGTGACCGGAAACCAGTCCGAGTTGAAGCGACGCTATGGCAGCAGCAACTGTCTGGCATGGCGTCGGCAGTGGTGTGATGTGGGTAAAAGGGTAAGCGCACACGTTGTATCATTTCGTCGGCATTAGTGTTACGTACAAAAAACGAGCTGGCTTGGGATTGGTTGTTGGTCTGTCTGCGAGAAAGCCATTTCTTTCAGGCGACCGTCTCTGTTTTTTCCGTTCCCCGTTTTATAGGCATAATACTTATTGCCCAGACTACGTCTGACATATATTTTGAGTCGTCTTTGGCGGCCATTTTGAATAATACCCCTGTTGTTGGTGTTGACTGCGCAGTACCACAAGACGATTATTTGTTAAAAAAAAAAAACAAACAAACAAACAAACATAAAAAAAAAATCCCAACAGCACAAGGTTTTCTGTTGGCGTTTGAATCGTCTCTGAAAATCAATGTATTCAGGCGAAACTTTCTTATTTTCTCGAGGGACATAAAACGTAACACTGAATTGCGAGCACAAAAAGACTTCAGAAGTCCCCTTGGAAAAAAGCAGAATGGCGTTACAATTTTCAAGCAACTGCCTCGGGTGCTTATCGTTATCCCGTTAACTGCAATGGCCGATTTCACGTAGACTAACTCATCACTAACTCTACATTAACATTTTAGTGCGTTTTATTGCTTGCCTGTCTGCTGCTTTCTTATAAGTAAATTTGTGACCAGGATACTGATATCTCGGCTCCAGTTGTACCTTGTTAAAAAATGACCATGCCACTAATTGCTTATATCCATTTGCGGAATCATCATTAGCTCTTGTCTGCTTGACTACTCTTGTTCAACGGATAAAAACGGTGTTGTTGCGGAAAAATGACGTTAACTGAGGTAAAAGTGAAATTAAACAAAAATAATAAATAAGTAAATAAATTAGTAAATAAAAAAAAATTGTGTTATAAATGTTTGGAGTTTGAGGAGAAGTTATGGTCTTAACATCCGGGCAGTGTCTGTGGGAAGCTCTTTCTGCGGCATAGACACTCTTGATAATTTGATTTCGGGAGCAGGCTAATTTCCAGACAGCCTATTGATTTAACGTAAAAAAAGAACTAGGAGTCTCAAGAATGAGCTTATAGTGAAGCATAATTTACCCAAAACAGCAAGATATTGCCTCCCCCCCCCCCCCCACACACCCTATTCGAAATTCACCAGAAGGCTATTGTCAGCCTATGTGTCCGCCCATCGTATTTCTTTTTGGCTGATATGGCTTCTTAGCCCCCAACTTGGACTTTATGCCCCAGAGAGGGCTTATGGATTGGGCTCTGTTCGTCTGTCTGTCGAGCCGTCTGTCTTGTCTGTTCGTTACCACTCATTTCTCGTAGATGCGTAAGCCGTTTGGTCTGATATTTTGCAAAGCTAACTCACATGACTTAGCTGAAGCACGCCAATTTTTTTTTTTTTTTTTTTTTTTTTTTTTTTTTTGGCGGTCCGATAAAAATTGATGTTTGACGATGTTTTGAAATTTTGCTGCTTTCAGTGCTGTTTTTTGGGACTTTGTGTACGCGATGTCTCGAAAACAGCTCATTAGCTCAACAGCTCACCATACCTTTGCAGGACGAAAGACCATATAGAGCAGATTTGCACTGAGGAAATTATTTTGATTTTTATCAAAAATTGAATTTTTGATGAATTTTAGAAATTTTCACTTAGGTGTTTTTAAGCTGTTTTGGACTTTGTTTACGCGATATCTCTAATGCAGTTCATCATATCTTCATCAAACCTTTTAGAAAGACCACACAGTGACGACCATGACTAAAGGGTTATTTTTTATTTTTGTCAAAAATTGAATTTTTGACGAACTTTTGATATTTTCAATTTGGTTTGTGTTAGCTGTTTTAGACTTTTTAGATCTCTAAAACAGTTCATCGGATCTTCACAAAACCGTGGAATTAGAAAGACCAGATAGTGCACACAATCACGAAGGTTGATTCTGATAAAAAAAATTGACTTTTTTCAAATTTTCACTGTGCTGTGTTTTTAACTTTTTGGTCATGTGCACATGGTATCTCAGAGACGCTCAATTCGATTTTAATCAAATCTAGCAACAAGAAAGATCCTATAGTGTAGATGGTTACCGAAGTACTGGGTTTGTTTGAGGTGACTGATTTGGACGGGGAGTGGGGACATATCCGTTTTTGTTATAGCAAAAACATTGGCCCCCGACCGGGGTTTTATGAGACTTATGGATTGGGTACTGTTCGTCTGTCGGTCCATCTCTTTGTACTTTATCGAATTATTTCAAATCTGCTTATCGCTGTCTCCGTTTGGGAGCTGTGCTGTCCAAGATAGCTTGTCTATGCTTAAATTTATACATACACACACCAATGTTAAAGACCTATGTACTGATTAAAAAACTTCGCCATTGCTGGCAGACCGGCATGCTGTATTTTTTTAACCCGTGTCAGTGGAGAAAGTTGCCTTCGATTATTCCCAAAATTTCGAAACACTCTTGAATGTAGCATCGGGTCGGGTCGGGTCCGAATATTAAACATATCTGCTATTTGCAAAGATATTTTTTCTCACCTGAAAAGTGTGGAATGCCGTTTTAACATTTAATGCTTATTTTTGATATCAAAGTAGAATTAAAGATATCAATAAATCAATGTAGATCTCAATTTATATTTTGCTATCGATAATTGAATTTTAGATGAAAAAAAATCATTTTTGAGATCAAAAAATCAATTTTACAAACTCAAAAAATTTTAAGGGAGACACACACATTTACAGAAAATATAACGAATCGTCAATTAAATTTTGGAGATGAAAACTTAATTATTGAGATCAATAATAACAACACAAGTTTTGATCTCAAGAATCGCTTCTTTTTTGTACAGTAAAAAATTTAAAGAAAGATTCTGTATTCAAGAACCAGTCATTATTTATTTACTGATTTGTGTTTCTGAATTTTTTATTTAAAACAGTAGACTGATATTGTCATATCACAAATCAGTTTTTGAGATCAAAAAATCATTTGCAGATTTCAAAATACAAATTAAAAAAGTATCATTCTGAAATATTTAATGATAACTGAAATAAATTCTTGATTTCAATAAAAGGAAAACGAATTGTTGGGCTCAAAATTTATATTTTGCTCTCAAATATTTCATTTTTGGCATCCGGAATTGAATTTCTGATCTCAAAAAACCAATCTTAGATATCATTAAATCATTTTTGATATCAATAAATATTTCTTGATATCTCTAAATATTTATTGATATCAAAAGTTATTTTTTGAGATCAAGAATACATTTAGAGATATCAAAAATGCAATTATAGACAGCAAAATTAATTCTTGATATCAAAATATGGATTTTTTGAGATCAAAAATTAATTCTTGATATAAAAAAAATAAATTTTTAATATAAAAAATTCATTCTTGATATCAATAATTCGATACTAATTGTGAAAATGGCATTCCAGAGAAAAATGCTTTATGTCATTTCAAGTGCTAAACTACAAATAAGGCATAATGATTTTGCTTATGTTGTTTAATATCCCACAAACGCGATTTTAGGCTCAGAAGAGTAGCACCATTTGTTACTCCCACGCCGATAATTTGTTACTGGTGGTAGTGAGTTTATAGATGACCTCTTTAGCGCGCAAATGTGCGTTATATTTACTTTTACCTTGACTCAATTTCAAAGTCACTGACCGCCATCTTGGATTTTCACCCATAATTTCATGTTGATGCGACAACACAAAAATGACTTGACCTATTAAAGCCGAATCTCAGGAACGGCTTGACCAGATAAATCTTAA
Organism: Protula sp. h YS-2021; assembly: GCA_949752745.1. Taxonomy (NCBI): domain Eukaryota; kingdom Metazoa; phylum Annelida; class Polychaeta; order Sabellida; family Serpulidae; genus Protula; species Protula sp. h YS-2021. The sequence goes on along the minus strand of OX457030.1, from coordinate 13,587,668 downwards.
CGCCCCCCCCCTTCGCCTTCCCCTTGATTTTTAATGTGTTTGGTTCCTGGACGTTCCGTACCTTTTCCTTTCCGTGCCTTTTTTATTGGACGTTCCGCACCCTGCCAAAAGACGTTCCGCGCCCTATTTGGCCGAACCGCACCCTTTCTTATTTTCAGCCTTTTCTTCAAGTTGTATTTTTTTATATTTCATTTTCAACCTTGTTTTTCGGGACAACAGATCTGCAGCATGATCAGTTGTAAATTAGCCGATAAATTTTCAAATGGAGTAGTGAAGAAACCAGCAAAGTTTGCGTTTTGATGACCAATATTGAGGCGAACGTGTGATCAGCTCATTTTTCAGCATTGATTGCAATTTTAATCTACTGAAGGACTTAATATTACGAGTTGAATAAATCAGTCCGGAGTAAATGCTGCCAGCAGATCAATGAACTGAATAAAACTTAAGAATATGCTATTTACTCTGATGATGGAGACGATTAACAGAGATCATGGCAACTACACGTCCAAAGACAGGGCTGACTCCCCCGAAACGGATTCACTCCCCAGAGGCAGGCGTTACATGTACTAAGACAGGCTATACACCAGAGGTGATATGCCGCGGTGCAGTGATCTCCGTTAAGATTAGCCAGAGGGATCACAGTGACTCAGAGAATTGCAATTTTTCAAAGTTTATTCAGTGCAATGTACTGCTGACAGCATTAGTTCGGACCGGACTGATTTAGTCAAGTCGGAATATGAAATCCTTCAGTATATTGAAATGGCATTCAATTTGGGAAAAATTGAAGTGACCACACGTTCACCTGAACATTTTTGGTTGCAATCAGCTTGTTAAGTCGTCGAAACGCAAACTTTGCTCTTTTCTTCAGAACTCAATTTGAAAATTTATCAGATAATTTACAATTGATCGTGGTGCAAAATATTTTTTACCGAAAAATAATAACGAAAATGAAATAAACAATATTTAAGTCGAAGAAAACGCTGAAAATAAGAAAGGGTGCGGTTCGGCCAAACAGAGTGCGGAACGTGTTTTGGCAGGGTGCGGAACGTCCAAAAAAGGGTACGGAACGGTTCAAAAAGGGTGCGGAAAGGAAAAGGTACGGAACGTCCAGTCCCCATGTATTTACTTGCGTTTCTTTTGTATTTTGTTTGTTCGATTTTCTGTGTGCACAGAAATAAGCTGTTAATAATGATCATTTATAAACGTGATGAAAATCGTTTTACGTCATTATGCAATACATTTTCGATAGTTTACATCCGAAATGCGAATGCCAAAATGTCTAAGCTGCTTGCTATGCAGGGAATGCGCACACTTTAACAAAAATCTTTAAATTCTATTCACAACGGTTATGTGTCAGTTAACTGTACCCCCAAACACCCCCAAACACTCAGTTCAAGAAGCTTGAGTTAAGTTTGAGAAGCTGCTATAGTGCTTTAAGAAAATTAGTTATTTTACTGTGAGGAAGTGTTGGGTTATGAGCAAAATCTAGACATAACCGAGACCCAAAAAAGCTACAGTATCATATCAAGCAAAATTACAGTAAAACCCCGGATATGGACACCCCTATATTATGGACACCCCTGAATTATGGACAGCATTTTTCAGTCTGTTTTAAAACGCCATAGAGTTCTGTTATATCCAGACCCCCCTATTGTGGACACCCCTCTACTCAGAATTAGGGACACCCTTTTTATCCCGTAAGTACGGTTATACATTTAAAACAACCCCTGTATTGTGGACAGTCAAATTGCTGTCCACATATTTTGTACGTTCTGTAAACAACCCCTCTTAGCTTGTTAATCGGCAGTGTTTTTTTTTTTTCGCTATTGTTATCTGTGGGTATTGAGTACATTATCTTGAACACAGTGCATGCAAAGACAGTGGGGCTTATTACAAAAGATGTGTGCTTAAGAGAGAAGCTTTATACGACTAACCCCTATTGACATCTGCTCCGTCTTTTAAAATGCGTATAAAAGAACAAGTAATTCATTGTCTTTATACTCAGTTAAGATGTTATACAAGGTATTAAGTCTGAATTTCGGTGGTGTGAAAATAAAACGGAACGAACTTTCGCTATCTGAAAAAGTTAAAATAATCAAAGCTATTGATGAAAAAAGTGTAATAAATATAGCCAAAGATTTTAGTTGTAGTTTTCAGATAGAACAGGACCTCGAAATTAGGGACACCCCGCCATTAGGGACAAAATTATTCAGTCACTTTTTGTCCCTAATAACGGGGTTTCACTGTACATAAGATAGGAAAATGTCTCACAAGAAAAAGAAATATTTATGTTATTTATTTACTCATATGTTAGGAGATAATAAGAATTTAGATCATGAAAAATAATAAGATTATTTCTCATCTCTGGCAAGGTAACTTAATTCGCAAGTAAAATGGGTCTTGTTTGTTGGCAAGATCTTCATTTACATAAGAACTGTACCTCCAAATAAAGAAATATTCAAGAAAAAAGTAATCAAGAAATAAGCAAACAATTTAAGAATTTCGAAAACTTGGAATAGTTCATTCGTTGCCCTTCTACATTATAAATTCGTTGAGTCGAGACTTCTCTCACCCCAACCTCCTTGAAATAGATGAACAAAAAGTTAAGATATTATGCGACAATGGTATTGCAACAAAAATTGAGTCACAACCTGTAAACTGAGACCCCTGTGATAAGAGACAGTAACCCTCAACCCCCTCCCCCCCTCTCACGTAATTGTCTCAAAGGGTCTTTGGAAAGCATTCTGTGCTTGAAAATAACATCAATTTATTACTTGCCGGCGTGGTTTTACAGCGAAATACGCCGACCGATTGCCCTGGACCAGTAGGCCTTGTCTTCCCACCGGCATTGTGAACTAGGGGAGTGGGGTTTGGGGGCGGGGGGGGGGGGGGACTGGCTGGCTGAGACTTCGAGACGAAAGACAATGATGGATATTTTGGTCATGTCCCGCACTATCCCCCCTCCCTTCAACCTGCTCCAAAAACAAACAAACAAACAAAAACACAGTCAAACAACAACAAAACTGTTTCTGTTTCCAGGGAAAAAAGTTCGTCTGCTGACGCAGTTGTTCTTTGGCGATTGTGACACCCCTAACCAACAAAATTCCTAGATTCCTTGAACCCCACCCATCCCCTCCCCCATCCTCCCGGGAGAGGGTAACCATACCCTTTAATGAAATCTGCCTTGGCCTTTTTATAAACGGCTTGGGATGACTGTGTGATTATGACGTCATATAATAAGCAGAAATTGCTAAAAGTTCAATAGACCTACGTAAATATGTCGTCATTGTCCTGTCATGCATGAAAATACGCATTTACATTTCATTTCCTGTTCGAAGTGTTTTTTGTGTACAGTTATTTTTAAAAGTCCAATTGGTGCATTTTCCTTGGACGAACCTTGCCCATTTACAATACACGATCTTTGTTTGTTTCCATAGAAGCTACATACCAAGTTTCATTAAAATCCTTGCAGCAGTTTTTTTAAGTTATCGTGTTAACAAGATGGTGATAACAGACCGACACACGGTCGATCGCATATATCTCCCCCCCCCCCCCCCCTGTGGGGAACAAATAAATTAAAAAGGGGTAGTGTTTTTACCGTGATATCAAGCGAAAATGACAATGAACCAAAACCATAAGTATAAAACACAACATAAAGATAAGATATTAGGTATGACTTTTTAATTTTTATTTCTTATGGCTTTTTTCGTTTGCCTCGGATATTTAAACTTTGGTTCACGATGTATGTGCCTTGGCCACCTCTCATACTGGTGCTCTGGGGGAAAGTACTACTTCGAATTTTAAGTGGGAAATTATTCAATCCGTAGAGCTTTTTACTTGTTAACATTAGAAAGATGTTTAATGTGGCTTTTCATATCTTTTATATTTCTTTACATGTAATACAATAATTAGCTGAAAATCTAATACAAAACTGCACAAAATGACGGCTGAGAATTTGCGAAAACGTGAAATCAAGTCATCACTCACAAACATTTGGCCCTATTTGAGTATAATTTATACATCAGTGGGTGCTCTAAAACACGGTTTGCCACCATGCCATGAAGTATTATTATATATAATGTCCAAGTTTCTAATGTAAAACTTTTAAAACGTCATAAATTGCCATGTTACAGCGTTACAGTCACTTTCTCCTGTCGCCGCACTGCCATTGTGCGATCCCACGGAGTTAACTTGTAATTAACTGAACAAGTTAACTGAACAAATTCGGCCAGCTGACTTTAAGATAATTTGTTTGATATATACAAGTTAACCAACTAAAATTATAATATTTATTAGTTTTTTTAACTGAAAAGTTAAGTGGACCAGTTAACTGTAAAATGTAAAAGTTAATGCTTGAGACTGGTTTCGGAATGGGGACATTCAAAATGGCCACTGATTGCCATATTTTTAATTAATATCAATTTTTAAATCTCAATGATTTACTTTCTGTAAAATGAATATTAATGTGTACATTTACAATTAACAGATTAGTAAATTTTGTTACACACATATTCAAACAGGAAAGCGATAAAGCAAAAGCAAAGCTTATCTAACGCTTTTCCAATTACATAATATATTTTTACGCCTTTACCATTTGCGACAAAATCTGCAATGTTGATCTGTTGATCTGTTGAAATTCTGGATTTTGTCTGTTTTAAATTACCCAGCATTTACTTGTACTATCAATGCGAAAAGAAGTACTACCAGAGAGCTCTAAGGGGGGCGAGTAGCTCAGTTGATGGAGCGCACGTCTTCAGATCTAGGGTGTATAGCCGGTGCGGGTTCGAATCCCGCTCGTGCCTATAACCTGTGCATTCAATTATGATCCCCTAGGGATTCAAACTGGAATTGTCCATTTCAGTATAATGTGGTAGGGTAGTCCTGATATAGCACTGAGATCGCTGAGAGGGACTTAAAACACCAGTAAACCAAACCAGACCAACCAGAGACCTCTTTGTACTACATTTGTAATTGTTAAATTATTGACAACGACGTTTTTACAGTGATACATTAAGACAAACAACGAAGCGTAACTGGGATATAGAATAGAAATAAGACAAATTCAACAGGAGCAACTTAAATTACATTATAGCCGGAAAGGAGAATTTGTTTAAACTGCGACAATGGATATTTTTTTATTAGTTTTTTTACTTGTTTTAGATTCTTTTTCGTTAATGCAATGTGTCTTCAAAGTTGTTGATAGAAAGACACCATGCTGTTCTGGTTTTCCTTTTGTTACCAACAAGCTGAAAATAGCGGTATGCATTATTTTGGTAGTAGATTTGCATTGCTTTTGAACATAATTAGTAGAGTTTTAAATTTAACCAGATCATAGACATTTAACAGCCACAAGTTACAAAAGAGACATTTAGTAGGTGTTAACCTATCTGCACTAGTTATTAATGTGACTGCTGTTTTTATAGTTCAAAGATCGATTGAGTGTTAGTTGTAAATGAGTTTTCTTAAATTTCTAAACGTTATGAAATAGTACGAACAAGGTCGAGTTTATTAACAAGGCTTTGAGCTCTGAAGGAAATAAAACTTTATGCAAAATTGGATTAAATGTTGACAACTTACCTCTTACTCTTGTAATGTATTCTTTCCATTTCTGGTTTGTCGTTGATTTTTACATCCATTAATTTTGCCTGGAAACATTTCCTCTCCAAGCCAAGCGTTTTTTGACCACATTTCAATTTATTGAAAATCATAAAATTAGTTTTAGACACATTTAAATAGAGTTTACTTAATTTGAACCATCTGTTCAGTTGTTGTTAATTCATTATTTATACTTTTACACATGTTTGCAGAATATGCCCCTGTATGAAAAAATATTCATCTCATCTGCTAATAAAAAAATTTTAACAAAGTTGAAATATTAACTGTATCATTGATGGGTAAGATGAAAAGATTTGATGCTAAGATGGAGCCTTGGGGGACACCACAAAATATATTTCAGATACCAGAAACATGGTTGTCAATTTGTACTTTCTGCTGATTGTATAATTAACTCTTCAACCAATTATTTAAAACGCCCGTTGTGCCATGTCTTGTCTGTTCGTCCACAATTCTTGTTGATACAATAAACCTATCACCTACGGATGTTTACATATGTGTTTACGGATCATTACCAAATTTTACACATAGGTTACCCATCTGAAAATCACGGGGGTCCAGACAGGTTTTCGGGATGGCCAGTAAAATACAAAATGTCTCCAACAACAATCTTAGATTTTTATTTTATTTGAAACTTATGCAATTTCTTGTTAACATGATAACAAGAACACAGATTAACCAATTATCACCAAATTTTAGACACGACTTAACCATTTCAGAATCACATTCCGGTTGGGTGGGCAGGCGTGCAAAAAAGAAAAAAAATGTCTTACATACAAATAGATTAAGAGGAGACAGCCAGAATATTGTTTGCTGAAATGAAAATAGTTGCTGCTGCATGGCTGAATTTGGAGAAGAAAACATGAAAAAGGGCGATTCATATACCAGCAGCAATTCCCACGAGAAGAGGCGCTCGGCCAATGATCACATACGTAACGTGACTGCATGGCGATATCCCACAAGAAGAGGCGCTAGGCCAATGAGTACATACATAACGTGACGGCATGCGGATATCCCACGAGAAGAGGCACTCGGCCAATGAACACATACATAACGTGGTGACATGGCGATATCCCACGAGAAGAGGCACTCGGCCAATGAACACATACATAACATGGCGCATGGCGATATCCCACGAGAAGAGGCGCTCGGCCAGTGAGCACATACATAACATGGCGACATGGTGATATCCCAAGAGAAGAGGCACTCGGCCAATGAACACATACATAACATGGCGCATGGCGATATCCCACGAGAAGAGGCGCTCGGCCATTGAGCACATACGTAACGTGACGCCATGGCGATATGGCAACAGGATGTCTAGGGTGGATTTAGTGTGCTAAAAGTTTGCCAGTCGCTTATAACCAATCAGAAGCCACAGAAAAATTTCGCTACTTTTCTTCCTAGTCTTTACTATAAAGCATACACTTAGGACCGATTAAAACTTGATTTAATAATTACATGATTTTTTGATAGAAAGTTCATTTTAGGTGGTATAACAAGAGAGAGAATGACCAAAAGTTATGAAAATGAAAATTTTTTGAAGATTTATGGAACATTGCCTTAGTTTGAGGCTCAAATAGACTGCCTCTTCTTATTTTATTGTACATTTTAGTTAGATAGGCTGTCTCCTATCATTGTAGGATAGGTTTTCAGTCAGATAGACTGCATTTCTTATTTTAAGGTAGATTTTTCAGTCGAATGTGCTGCCCATTCTTATTCTAAGGTATGCTTTTATTCAGACTGCCTACTCTTTTTATGGAATAGGTTTTAGTCATATAGGCTGCCCACTCTTATTCTAGGGTAGGTGTTGAATCAAACTACCAACTCTTATTCTGCGTATGTTTTTACACGGATAGGCTGGCTCCTGTTATTCTAGGAGAGATTTTCAGTCGCATAGATTGCCCATTCTTATTCTCGAAAATGTTTTTACTCGGATAGGCTTTCTGCACTTATTGTAGGATATATTTCAAACAGACAGACTGTCCTCTTTTATTCTAGGGAAGGTTTCAAGTCAGCTAACTTTACTTGGATGATACACATACATCGTCGGTCGGCTGTTTCTGTAGTGGAATCGGAATATTCTTAGCATTTCACCGAAATAGAACACCTAAAAATCGTTACACATCCGCGGAAAATTCCAACATTTTTGTACGATGATTGTTATTTGTAGTAGAATGCTTGGTATGTCTCCTTTTGAAAGGTAAATAAAGATAATTAAAAGCAGTTTTTTTCTTTTACATATTTATGCAATTGGTTAAGACGGGAAATAAACATATTCTCTTACCCTGTATAGACAAGTTACGCATGCAACATTGTCACACATTAAGCTACTAAAAAAGTTGTATTAGTGAGGAGGGCGTATTTCAGTGTTTAATTCGTCTCGTCCACCTGTATATGGTTTCTAATACTTTTTCTGGCACAATCTGCCGTCCGCCTTTACTTGAAGTTAAAGTGGACAGCTGAGATTTCAAAAGTTTTATTGCAGTTGTCAGTTAAACATAGGCAGTGGCTCAGTCCGGTATTTGAAGACAACATGATAGACAGTAGTTATTCGTCTTTGTTGTTTGAAGATGTTGTAAATCACGTTACCCCGCACCACGTGATATGCTTATTTGATCACGTGATCAGTTTACAAGGTGAACACGTGACATATGAATGCAGATATATACATGAATATAATTTGCCTGATAAATGCCGCCTGCTGCTCCCATATTGTAGATTGAAACATAGACATTTTCCCCATCTCCAGTCAGCCAATGATCAATAGCCCTCTTAATATAATAATAACCTGACAACAGAAATGATCGCTTTTATGTGCTGGCAAGAACTCACGTGCTCCAACCATTCATTCAGAAATTTGCCAGCAAAGCAACATGTTACACAGTCAATACTATTACGAGTTGCGATAGAAAAGAAGATGTTTTTAAAAGCGTAGATCAATCAAGGAATATATTGCATATTTATGTATTAAGTCAGAAGAGTCTGGTACAGCTCGTTAGCGTGAAAACCAAAACTATGTATAGTGAGAAAGCTGACTCGCCGGCTTATAGATGAATTCCGGCCTTCGACAGAGTTGAAAGACCTGCGCCCGGAAATACCGGTATGTAAATATTTTCGTCAATAAGGTCATAAACCCTGTGTTTGGTCAAAATGTAATTTTGAGGGAGAAATTCGGTACTCAATCCTGTTAACCCGGAAATGCTGTGTTCTTCCGTTATTCTAATGATAAAGCCGGAAAACTCGGGTTTTTTCACAGAATGGCCCTTATTTGCTTTCGATTGAAATTGTAGAGCTGTCGCTTAAATAACATTAATCCAATCGGAGCAATATGTGCGTTCCGGTACATATTAATAACGATTGTTCACTTAATATTCAGTGAGCTGCCCTTTGCGAACTTTGTGAAGAAGTTTAAAGGACCGATATTTAAATAGATACCCCAGAGTTCATAGAAATTGTATGATAGGCAATCTTCACACTTCACTTGCCGGGTCACTTGTGTTTTTCATTGACTGCCGTGTATAAAAATACAAAATAAATATAAAAAGAAACTAGAAGCTCCTTCCGCTAGCGAAATGTTAAACACTTGACAAAAATTAAAACGCAAAAATAGTTCCTTCAGTGGGTTATTTCTTGAATAATATATTGCAAACAACACAGCGTGAATACGTCTTATAAGCCGAGTAGTGTTTGGTTGTTGTTCACTTAAAGTTTTATTGACTGATCAGGCATACGCCTTGTTATCTTTTACGCAGTGAGAACTCGCATAAAGCTCACTGAGCAAATGTGTATTCTGTGCTGTCGTTAAATGCTACGCATTTACTTGCCAAAAATACACTCTGTTCACATGGCGTTTTGATAAAGAAAACGTAATCAAAGACGAAAATAAAAAGTGAAGTGCACATGTTCAGATCAAGCTCTTCATAAGTCCCAAGCTTCATGGTCGTAGGACCCATAGTGTCAGAGAAGAAGAAGACACAAAAAAAATCGGAAAAACTGTCAAGAAGAAAAAAAAAGGACGATTTTTGCTCGCACAAATTCATATAACCCTTGCAAGCCAAAGGCTTGTCAAGTGTTAAAAATATGTATTGTCACACGTTGCACAGAACGATATTTTAACACTTGGCAAGCCTTTGGCTTGCAAGGGTTATATGAATTTGTGCGAGCAGCCGTTCGTCCTTTTTTTCTTCTTGACAGTTTTTCCGATTTTTTGTGTCTTCTTCTTCTCTGACACTATAGGCCCTAGGACCATGAAACTTGGGACTTATGAAGAGCTTGATCTGAACGTGTGCATGTCACTTTTTATTTTCGTCTTCGATTGCGTTATCTTTGTTAAAACGCCATGTGAAAAGAGTGTATTTTTGCAAGTAAATGCAGAGCATTTGTTGAGCTCTGTGCGAGCTCTCACTGCGTAAATAGATAACACGGCGTATGCCTGCTCAGTCAACAAAACCTTAAGCCAACAAAAACCAAACACTACTCGGCTTATAAGACGTATTCAAGCTGTGTTGTTTGCAATATATTATTCAAGAAATAACCCATTGAAGGAAGTACTTTTTTGCGTTTTAATTTTTGTCAAGTGTTTAGCATTTCGCTAGCGAAATAAGGCTCTAGTTAAGTAATATTGGCCGCTGTACTTTCTCTAGCATTTGAGGTCAGTGGGCATTACTATGTTTTCTTAAATGGAGACCAAGGTCATGTGATATTTTCGTAATCGTCGACATACCATTCATACTTTATTTTGTTTACAAGTTATAAAAATAAACCTTATCAAAAGGTTTCGCCGTATGCTATGCAAAGAATACAAATGCATTGACATGCCAAGCTCTGTATACACAATTTGTGTAAATTTACATCCGTGGTGTAAAATTTTTATTCTGTTATTGGTCCAGTAAATGGTAACCAGCCGCGTAATATTTTTTGTATTTTGCATTAGTGTTATAAGTAGATGTTTATGAAACTGAAACTGTATTTAGCGATTTGCGATATAGAGACAGTCGATTTTAATTTATAGGATTACAGTAGCAAAGGTAAGCTGAAACATGATATTTAAGGTTTTAGGGTTCACAACAGATAATACTCCCCCACACACAAGAGTGAGAAGGGCTAGGTGGTGTTGGTCAACTGGACGACAGGTCGGGTCAATTGGGCGACAGGTCGGGTCGTTTAGGTGACAGGTCGGGTGGGCGACAAAAAAATCAAGTGGGCGACAACTATGGGATCAACAGGGCGACGAAACATTCAGTTGGCCGACAGAAAAAAAGTCAAATGGGTAACAAAACAGAAATAGCATCTCTCTTATTTTGGTCTTCGCACCAGAGATTATTTGTTGACTTTTTTTGTCGCCAATCTGACTTGTTGACCAGTTACCGTGTTGGATACGAGCCCATACCTTTTGCCATGAGTTGTAAGAACGTTACTTACAGTAGAAGTTATTGTATTATCTGGCGAAGAAAGGACCTGAATGTGGTCGACTCAGAGTTATGAAGTGTAAATAACGCGTAAAAAAAGGATCTAAGCAACTCAATCAACTTAGGGGTCATCCATGAAGTACGTGCGCATGGGAGGGGGGTCACGGTCGGTGCGTAGCACTGCGTACAGGGGTGCGGGGGGGGGGGGGGAGAGAGAGGGGTGCAAGCTGCTGCATACGTTCGCAAGTTTCAAACATATCTCAAACATATTTGTATGTAATTAAATAATCTTATACGCTGATTTACAAACTAAATATTATATTCTTTTTAGTGCAAGAGTTATTTTATCCACATATTAATGTATGTTGACATGTACACTTTCAATTTTCTCACTGATTAATATGCATTGTAGTTTTTAAAACAAATTGATTTTTTTCTCTCAATATAGCACAATATATTGCGTACGTGCGTACTCGGGGGGGTGAAGGGGGTCTAGGCCACTGCGTACGCACTGCGTACAGGGGGGAGGGAGGGGGGGCGGGGTAAAAAATTGCCAATTTTTTTGCGTACGTACTTTAATGGCTCCTTACTGCAAATCGCCTGCAGAATAGAATCAAGTAAAAGTACACAACAGAACTTTTATAAAGAAAAATACTCAAGAAATCATTAGCTATGCGGCGACAAAACGAGTTTTATTTTGTAATAAATCCCGATACAACTTCGTAGCTCTCAGACCCATCCTGTTTTGGCTTTGAGGTTTCATATTAACTCCCTCTGTCTTTGAAAATTGTCATTCAGATGATAAAAAAACTTATTTTTCGGTGGATGGTAAGATATCTCATATATATAACATAATGCGGTCATTATCGCGAAGTCGTGGAACCGGCCATTTAATGTTGGGTTAGCTGAGTGTCGAAATGAGTGGTGGTAAGATGTGGAGGGAGTCTTGTAAGAACTAAAACAGGACTTTTTGTTTGGTAGGACGGGGGAGGGGGGAAGGGTAACCGGGCTTTCGAGATCTCAAGAGTTCACATACACAATACTCGTAAAAGGGGGAAAAAAAAGAGGCGCCCAGAAGCGTAGGAAAATCAGTCTCCCTTGCCATGGACTGGGATGTTGGTTGTCCACAGACTTCCACGCGTTGATTGCCATTGAGGTCGCACACAAGAAGCTCTAGGCCATAAAATGGCAGGCTGAAGCCTTGCTTTTGTTGTTTAAAAAAAATTGACCAGCTGTGTGTATTTGTAAGACTTGGGTAGTGGGCGGTGTGAATAGTTTATAGTGGCGCAGATGTGCAGCAAGTTTAGATGCTACTATTTTTTTAGTTCTACTTTTATGCCCTATTTGAATTTTTCCCTGTCATCGTGGGTTGAGTGTTGGTCGATCGGACTTCGGGGGTGAAGCACCCCCACGTCGCCCCCTTAAATGTCTTTACACAGTCCTGTCCCTACCGCTACCCAGTTACATATTTATGGAACAAACGAAAAAAGCTGAAAAGTCGGCAGCATTTCGTTACGTTAACTCCAGATTATGAAGAGAAAAAACGTAAGGTATTTCATTTGGTAAATCCAGTGAATTGTTTCCTGTCTGTTATGTTACTGTTGTGGGTTTTTTTTTCTTTTTGTCCCAATTTTTTGCCAAACACGACTTTATCACATGGATGTATATTAAGATGTCCAGTTGTTATCCCAGTAAACTGCCGGCACACATAGCAAATTTCCGCTACATCAAAGGAAAGATGGTACACAAAAAAAATCCATGAAAGAAAAAGAATAATTTAGTAACCTGTCAGGTGTTGGACTTGACTCATTTACCTGAATATTTTGGCGACGTAAGTGGGTTCTTCTCGTAGTAAAGGCTACCACTACTGCTCTGGTCATACAACATACACACTTGCTGATTAACAGCTACAATTTTTTTTGTGTACCGTTCTTTGAAAAATCCGAAGGAAAATAAATCACCAAGGTATCTTAACAAGTACGTCAATTTTTCCCTACAATTTGCTGTGATGGATATCGTAATTGTAGATGTACAACATATGAGTTTTTGTAAAATACACCAGAAAAAAAAAGCGGAATGAGACTTTGTCAAAAAGGGGATAAAAATCAGGTCAAATGCACACTATTGCTTTCACTGGCACTTGATATTATCAATACCCTCTGACCAAACTTTGCCGGGGAACTTGAACCAGCATCACTGGTTATCTTGTTTTTACATGGATGGGATGCCAAAAAAAAAAAAAAAGAAAGAGGTGAATTTGTCAAGGAATCTGCTGTTGGTGCTTTCAGATTGGGAGCAAGTGGGTGCTAGGCGATGTTATTCATGCCATTACAGATACTTGCCAAAGTCGGCCAGCCCCTGTCTGAGCCTGAGGCAGACTCATCCTTAGCGTGGGCACTGCTTATGTTTTGGCCGATATTTTATGGCCATCACAGAAGACTTTAGCGGCAAAGATGTAAATCAAGACATAGTAAAAAAAAAAAAAAAAATGGTCAGGGGGGCGGGATTGGGGGGGGGGTGTGGGGGTAGTTGGGGTTGTTTCTGTGGGAGTCTATAAAGCTAGAGTTACCAAATGTAACTCATTTGACCTTTTTCGTTTTAGTAAATATCATATCGCCTGAAAACATGACACTAGGTCTGTCATAAAAGCGTGGAAGATTAGGCCTTGCGAGTGCGTTTGGCACGGAGGTTATTTTTGAGTTTTTCGCTGTTAGGTGTGGGTTTCAAACCCTGGTTTTAGGCGTACCATCTTACTCATCATGACATCAGGAGTGTGTTCTCATCATGAGTATGTGACTCGTCTTGCCAAACTGCTAGCCCTGCTCCCCCCCCCTTCCCCACCCCCCCCCCCCCACCCCCACCCCAACAGTCACTTCAGTCTGATGACTCTTTCCTCCTCATTAGGTATGGATAATGAGTCCTGCTGCAATAAACAAAAATAAATAAAAAAGACAATGAAGAATTTGCGCACTTCTGTGTGGCGTAGCGTGACTCAAAAGAGTGAGTTAGCTAGCGAGATGCTTTAGGAATTCGCCCGCCACAATCTGACGCCTTAAATCCCGCTAGAGTGACGCAGCCGCCGCAAAAAAGTTGGAGGAACATAAACTGAGAAATTAAGTGGGTGAAATGTCAGAAATAGATGAGCCTCGTTTCATGTTTGATGTTAGCATATTGCCGTTCCTCAAACGTGGTTATCAATACTGATTCATATAGTTCAGTGGCATCTTATGTAATATGAGGTTGATTACTGCACATAAATACTGTGATAGACGCTATCTTTCTATATGAAGCAATGTTGTATACGCCGAACAGAGCTTAATACGGCGAGTGAGGCTTGTGTAAAGAATAGCGCCTTATATGGTAAGACTTATGTGGTAAACAGCGCCTTGTGTATCGAGCGAGGCTTATATGGGGAGTAGCCCTTATATGGTGGGTGAGACCTGTGTGGAGAGCAGCGCCTTATATGGCGAGTGACATTTGTGTGGCAGTAGCCCCTTATATGGCGAGTGAGACTTGTGGGGAGTAGCGCATTATCTGTCGAGTGAGACATGTGGTAAACAGTGACATATATGGCGAGTAAGACTTAAGTGGGGAGCAGCGCCTAATATGGCGAGTGAGACTTATGTGGGAAGCAGCGCCTTATATGGCGAGTGAGACGTGTGTGGGGAGCAGCGCCTTATATTGCGAGTGAGACTTATGTGGGGAGCAGCGCCTTATATGGCGAGTGAGACTTGTGAGGGGAGTAGCGCCTTATATGGCGAGTGAGACTTGAGTCGGGAGCAGCGCCTTATATGGCGAGTGAGACTTGTGTGGGAAGCAGCGCCTTATATGGCGAGTGAGACTTGTGTGGGGAGCAGCGCCTTATATGGCGAGTGAGACTTAGGTTGGGAGCAGCGCCTTATATGGCGAGTGAGACTTATGTGGGGAGTAGACCTTAGGTGGCGAGAAGTCTCTTATATAGCGATTGAGAGTGATTTGCACAACAACGACTGATGTGGTGAGCAGGAGCAGATATGCTCGGTATCATATTATCTACCGAGCAAGGCTTTTATTTGCCATTTCGGGCCTGATATGTTCAATAGGGCTGCTATTTGCCGATCCGCGCCTGATATGTTGAGCACCACCTTATAATTTACTGAATAATCACCCGACAACTCGAGCGGCAGCTAATGTGGCCATGTGATATAAACGTATTCACCATATGTCGTGATCAAAGGTTACGTAAAACATGCATAGATTAATTTGTATTATACAGCAATGTAGCCGATCGTGCGTGCGCCAGTGAATAAATTTGTCGAAAATCCTAGCAAAAACATATTATCGTAAAATACCTTGAAACAACTGTAACAATTCAAATTCTACTGTAAAGAAACTAAGAATCGGACTCTTTAGCACAAATAAGCTGCAATTTATAATGCCTTGCCAGCATGATATTCGCACTTAACAACTATTGCAAAAAATGATAGTATGATTTATCATACTTCAAATACCGCACCGTATGTATGAACTATAAATAACTCAAAAAGTACCAAGTATTGACATTTAAAGTACACTGGTAAGCGCATTTTTCGTGTTGGAACCGTCGATTTGCTGAATGCTGAAGGTAACGATAAAGATATCCTGGTTCACATTTCGAGACCCGTACGGTTTTTAGACCAGCCGATTCGTCGGGTGTGGTCTAATTGCCTCAGTAGGAGTCATCCGTATGAGTGTGTGTATATGGGGAGGCAAACATTTATTCTCACTGTTTTTTCCACAGTAGTTTTCATCGGAGTGATTTCAGATTTTGTATGAATGTTCCCTAGGTAGTCTCTTGAGCAATTACCTTTTAAGGCGGTCCTCCAAAACTGGCCATATTATTATTATTATTATTATTATTATTATTATTATTATTATTATTATTATTATTATTATTATTGTTGTTGTTGTTGTTGTCGTTGTTAATTTTGAGGGCGGGGGGGGGGGTGGGCTCTTTAAAACAACTTTTTATTTATTTTTGCTGTCCGCAAAAACAGCCAGATTTTGTGAAATGGTTGCATTTTGGTTAAAAACAGGTAAAAACAGTGTATGCCGGCACCATAACAGCACCATAACAGGTAAAACAGTGCCGGCACCATACACCTATCCTCCAAGGCTCCAGGATAGATAGTTCATGCAATGCTTGATTCAGTGTTGAACACTATGAGAAAATTCTACCATGCCTTTTTATTTCATATTTAACCAAAAATTGTTGAAGCTTTTTTGCTTAGGCAGAATGGAAAAGCAGAATTATTAGGTATATTTCCCACAAGCCTTTTGATACTTGATTAACTATAGCTCGACTGGTCATATGTCCCTGGACGTTATTGCTCTCATATTTCTGGTGAGAACTTGACTTTCAGCGAAATATTCCGTTTTTCCAAACCCTAGCACGAATGCCTTATATGACGTCATTTCCCACTCCGATTCGGACAAAGTTGGCACGAATTAATGAGTTTATGTTTGCAGTAATGACTGTTACCTTTTTGTCTTAAGATTGTGTAAGAAATCGTGTCAGTCGCGACAACCCTGATTACAGTGAATTAACAACGAGATAAGGCATGAAATGTTTAAAAGAGGTAATAGTTTTGTGCCTGAATATTTCTTAATCTAGTGCATGTGAACCATTCTTATAAGAACAGTATTGTTAAAAAATTGTTTAGCTTTTGGAGTGAAATGCATATATAGAAACAACAGGAAGTTTTATTCGAAAGAAGTATACAGTCTGAGACGAGGTTTGAATTCGTAATGTTTGCATTGCCATGGTAAAACTTAAGTGTATGTAGTGAGATTCGGGTAACTTCTCCGTTATAAAAGCTTCGGAAGTTCATTCACAAATTTCTTCTTCAAAAATTCTGGTAAAAATTGTGTGAATGATCAACTGATTTTTGCGGTGGCAGAACGGTTAATGCTTTCCAGCGATTCGAAAGATATAATGAAAATATTCGCATGGGCTGGGTAAAATTGCAAAAAAAAAAAAAAAAAAAAATCATGATTTGGAACGTTTTCAGCGAATTTTGTTGTTTGAAAAAAAAAAGGGACGATTGTGCCGTAGTAGTTATGGGACTAGAGCTCTGAGTGTCATGGGGGACAGATCTGCTGACCACTGCAGTCTTGCGAGCGGACAAAATATTCATTATTCAGAGGTGCAGGGGGGAGTTTTCATCTGGACAAATACAGAATACTACAAGGTTCAAGGTGTCTAAGGAACCTGCCAAAGATTGTTGCTTTGCGCGCAAAGCAAGGGGGTGGGGGGGGGGGGGAGGGGGTGGGGGTAGACACAAATTTCTCCCGTCGGGGAGGGGAATCAGTAAGTCCGAAAAGTTGTAGATAATCTCTAATGGTTACTTTATGTAATAGAATGAATTGGGAGGCCAAACCTGATATGTTGATTTTTAATCAATTTCAGTGTAGTTGCTCGTGTACGTGTACGTTTATGATGCAAAAAATTTGCTGGTGAACATTTTCATGTAAAATCGTTTCATAACCAGAAGGGGTCTGTATGCGGTTTGTGCAGACAGTTGACCCGAACTTTGACTTAAGGTCAGACGGCTAATTCATATAATTATGCGTTAGCATTTGTGAAAACCATCTACACAAATTACTATGGTTTTTTTTTTTTTTTTTTTTTTTTTTTTTTGAAACTATAAAATGTCTCATGGATATGCAATGCCAGTTCTCTTGAAAAAAGGTAATTCTTTTCTTTTAAATTTTCTATTTTTTTTCTCCTTTTTTGTATTTTATTTTCTTATTGTACCTCAACTTAGTGAACAACCTCTCGTTAGTTAACACTGTTTTCTTTGAATTTCTAACTCAGCTCTCTTTGGTGAAGACCACCACAAATGACATTTTAGCCGGCCCAGAAATTGTTCAGGTAGAACCTGTGGGGAATATATGCGATCGACCGCGTGTCTGTTTATAAAGAAGTTTTGCTGAATTTGTTTATTTATTTATTTATTATCATTATTATTATTGTTGTTATTGTTGTTGTTATTATTTAATGATTGACACGTACTGTGTAGCCCCTAGATTTAGGGGCGACACATCACCGCAGACCAAACCACTCTCTGTTTCTACGTTCCGTTTCTACGTTCCGTTTCTACGTTATATTAATGCGTTGTTTCTAGTTCTTGGCACACTTTTGCTCACGACAACGACAGAATCAATGGTTAAGAAAAACAGTTATCGACCGATTTCCCTATCCGCTAATAAGGAAATGCTCATTTATAAAATGAAACATGAAACATAATAATAAAGAAGTGCTTGTTTTATTAAATATGCATGGACCGGACTAAAAGAATTCACCACGTGTGACCAATTACCCCCAATTTCTGTCAGCCCATGGACTGATATTGCAAGTAAATTATGCATAAAGCGAAATTTCAATAAAAGAACACGGAAGTTGTGGGCGGCGGGGTGAAGACCCCAGGAACGGCTCCGTATCCTGGTCGCCTTTACAACTTAACACTCTAACCGTTTATCTATATTTTTACACGTTATCCATTTATCATTATTCTTTTCAGATCACACTTCTCCTCCCCTTCCCCGCTGTACCCACCCTGCCACCCGCATACTCCGTCTGAAAGACTGACGGCGTATCTGTAAATCTAGGGGCTACACAGTACGTGTCAACCTGACACCCCTAATGGTTACGCAGTACGTGTCAACCTGGCACCTCCAATGCGGAATGTATTCACTTTGAACCTGTGAAGCCAAGTGCGGAATTTTTATTGGGGATCCAGTGTCTGTCTCCACAAACACGAGGCTGTGAAACTTTCAGGGTGATTTTCTCAACCCCAGGCCAGGACCTGGTTTCGCCAAGCCCAGGGAAAGCACGTCTTAGGCATAATTAAAAAATTCACCCCAAGTGTAAGGGAGGTGAGAAGCAGACTTGTAAAAGCCAGTTCAAGTTTATAATCCGAAAGTTTAATATTAACCAGACTGTGTTTTTTACATGTTTCAGGACAGTTTTTGATGTTGATAAATTAATGTGAGATAGCTAAATCTTCATCCCAAATCTGTTAAAATTAACCATTATAACAGCTGTTCCTTCTTTAAAGGGAGACAATTTATTGCTGAATACTGAAGTCATTCAGTGCATAATTGAATAAAAAAAGTTGTTAGTATACGGGGGTGAAAATATTTCGAACTACTGCTATTTGGGAAATACAAAGGAATCTGGAAATTTGACCGCTTCAAAATTGACCTGCAAATCTTTGTTTCAAACGTCTCTTTAAGTTTGAAAACTAATTCTACATTAAAGACATGATGACAGTAATATTGTCTAACCAAAATATATAAATAATATAAATAATATATAAATAATATATAAATAATATATAAATATATAAATAATAGTATTAATGAAAACCATCGCCCATTTTCATGCAAAGTGTACCGGATAACTGCATAAATCGGTTAAATGCATAATATTGTTTGGAAAGTAGGCTTTGCAATCAACCAGGTACGACTGTGTGTTTCAGGTCCTGACAGCAAATTAAAGCATAAAATATGCATCACACCGGTGTCACGTGATAATATTTGTTCGATGCATGATGGCATATATATATATATATAAATATTTGTTCAGTCTGCTTTCGTTTCCTGGAAAGTTGACGGGAAGCCGAATGTGGTTTAAAAATACCTTTTCACTTATCACCTTGTCACGTGACTCCTCGATGTGATTGTCATTCCGCCGAGTATCTCCCATATACGCGACGCATTCTATTTAACGCTTGGGAAAGTCGAAGACTTGCAAAGCCTTGCAAAGACCATGTTGAAGTTGTACGGGGCAAATGTTTTGGACCTTTTTTTCCTCTTGACTGCTCTGACCATGCTGATCCTAGGACTCCCAAATTTCACATATATGTAGTATTTGATCTGAAGTTTTGCACCTCACTTTTAGTTTTCGCCTTTATTTTCATTTTCGTGATCAAAACACAAAGCAACAAAAAAAGTAAATTTTTATCACCAAAAACAACGCATACGGGCTGCAGCAACATTTGCACAAGCCTCTCGCATGTGCCAGCAGTCGCACTGCGCAATACATCAATGGTGTATGCTTTATTTGCATGAGCCAAATACGCTGAGCATAATTGAAATGCTTGTGTTGTTTTAAAAGAACGACGCGTGGATGCAAAATCATACCTGATCATTTCAGATAGACTGAATGTTCGTGTTACGTATCAGCTTCAGTTTATAAAATTCTACTCTAAATGAGAAAGTAATTTTTAAAAAAAATGATTTTTTTTTGGTTAAGTGTTTAATATTTCGCCTTTGAGAAATAGGTTCTCGTTTGTGTAACTGTTAGATCGAGCAGTTTTTAAATAGCACCGCCATCTCCCTTCCCACCTCGTCCTTGGTTTTTTCATCAAGCGATATCATTTTAAGAGATAAATGGAGTATGCATGGAGCTTCGAGATTTTGTTAAACTTTTTATGATCTTGCATTTTATGTGGCTTGAGGGACGGGTCATCAAGCGAAGTATAAAAAACAGTCGGAAAAAAATCACACAAATACAAAACGCTTATGGCAAATATGTTTGATTTCCCCTCTGACCTGTATTGCAAAGTGGTCTGACATTTGGTTCAGTACGGGGCCCAGACAGAATATAGCGGAGAAAGTAATTGCTTATGCGTAATCAGGTTTCGCCGAAAACATCAACTATTCAGCAAAATGGCAGACACATCTCACTTGCCTTTGGAAACTTCATATGTAACGCTGTTGTGCTGGTTTATGCTAGCAGTCGTGGGTGTTACGTGATATGTTTCGTTACAAAAAGGGAATCATATGATTTTAAAATGTGTGGTTTCTATTTAGTACAGGCGTATGTGTCGCCAAATCCGACAGGTAAAGATAATATGTAAATTTCTGATATTCATGTATGCAAATGAAGCTCAGAAAAGCCAGCACCGAGTTTATGTAGTCACCAAAAAGGGTGAATCATCGACTAATTCTGCGCATTTATTGTTTAGAGGGGCAATGTTCAAACCTAACTATCAACCACACTTAGGTGGTGAAGACCAAGTGTTCACGTTGTGGTGGACTCTTACGGATATTTCAAGTCTCGTCTCTCACGGAGTTGTCACTGCGCTCGAGAACATACGAGACGTTGACATCAGGACTGTTTTTGGCAATTCATTCATAGTTTTGCCGACTGGTTCTTCAGACAGAACTTTCTAAGAACTCCCACATAGTTGATACGCACTTCAGTGGAGTAGACAATTATATGCTATAAAAGGACACTTTCAAAGTAAGTAAACATCAACAATCGCGTTCTTTAGCAATAAGTTAACGGAGCGTTTGTTTTCTTTGTACATATATTATTATATAGGAATTTTTCATTCAAACCTGAACACATTAATGTATTACGTCATTGATATTTGAAGAGAATGATTTTCATTAAAAAAAGTTGAAATGGAAGTAAAATGTGAATTCGTGAATAGCGAAGGTAGCAATTATTATGTGTACACCATTTACATGTATACATAATGAATGTGCAGCATGAATTACGTGTATTAAACAGTGCGTGAAATTCGCCAGAAAGGTCAAGTATGTGTAACAGATACTAAAAGATTTTCCCAGCCGGTGGCCCCAAATACCGCAAAAAGTAAACCAAGGGGCAGTAGGCGCCGATCCGGATTTGATCCTGATATTCATACGTGGCGTGGGTAATCCGTAACCGGAATCTCGATGCAAATACGGAGACACGAGGTAATCAATAATTAGAATCTAGCACACCATAAAAAAAGGCTTAGCAGATGTACGCCGAGTTTCAGGCTATCATCGTTCGGTGACATTGTTCGGCGACGTATTTATTACCCGTCGACTTATCAAATGGGACACTTAACAGAATATATAAGAGATAATAATGACAAATGTATTTTAACATGTGAATTTTGAACCATAAGATACGGACACAAAATTCTATGTATCGAACATTTTTGATTGATTCGCTGATGCAACTTATCTTTTAAAAGTGAATGAGAGAGAGAGAGAGAGAGAGAGAGAGAGAGAGAGAGAGAGAGAGAATATAATGTACGCCATTGTTGGGGAAATAAGAGTACTTTAGACTGGGATAGTGACATAGTGTGCACTTTCTTAACCATTCACTGGTCTACTTACCACCGTCTGTCTGTCGCCGCTTGTTCACAAAATAGGAACGCTGTAATTACCTAGGTGTATGTTAAAAAAAAAACGATACAGCGTATGTTTCATGTTGTGTACTATTTCATTCCACAAATTTTAGAGGCAGTAATATCGCAGAAGTGAAAGGTGCGACTCTGTCTTGAGAAGTATGCGACTGATATAAAATAAAATTGTTTGAAGGCAGTATCGGAAGAGTGTTAATCAGTCAGTCAGTGTATAAAGATAAAAAATGTATCTCTAAGTTCTTTTAAAAATGCATAAAAAAGCATTAAGGCCAAGAAACTTATTTCACGGCTGAGCGATAATGATAAAAAAATCGTATTGAATAGAATAATACTTGACAAGAAGGTACGATGATTGATCTGTAGATCATACGGGACGATTTCTGCACTCTGTTCACAAGTCATTGTATTGTTTTGTCGGGCCGGTGCAGGCCGGTCATGGAGAAATACATAAGACCATTTTCAAAGATGGTACAAAAGTTTGCCTGGTCCTGCCGTACCATTTCAGGTTCCGTACCAGTCGAAGTCGGGCATTAAATTTTATGATTTGATTAATTCATTTTTTGCTGCAAAGAATAGCAAAAATAAGGAAGCAAAAAACTCATTTAATCTCCGATAGAACACAGTTTGTGAAAGGCCTTGGACCGGTTTTGTGCCCAAGATTACCTATGGTGTGAAATTTACGCTATGTGAGCGTGTGTGTTAGAAGTATACGGATTACCTGGAGCGCATAGCGAAACAAAAAAAAAAACAAAAACAAAACAATAAATAAATATAATAAAAGTAGGCGAAAAAAAAAAGAGAGGCAAAATTACGTCTACAAGTGGCGAGGAAACATTCTTCATTTCTGAGAAGCCTAGCTTTCTTTCTCCTGTTCCGGGTCGACCGTGTGTGTGTGTATATGTGTTTTATTTTGCAGTTTATTCACATGTACAAGCTGCCATAATATGTGAAGTTCAGTGTTAAAATGAGACCGACTGTGTACCAGGGCTTGGCCCCGTGGTTCATTCGCTATGCGGACACGGGTTCAATGTGTGATTTTGATTGTATGATAGGCTGCGTGCGTGTGACTGCTTTCACATATCTACCGAACCGAAATATCCAATAGAAAAGGTACTTATTATCTCTTTACATTCTTTATAAGATATCGCTGAAGCTCTAGGCGGTTTTTTTTTTTTTTTGAGAGAGCATAGAATGGAATTGATGGACACAAACAGTACAATTGGGTGACCTCCACTGATCGAAAAGTCGTGAATCTGTCGTCCTCGTATGAACATAGGCTTAGAAATTAATTTCCATATACATATAGAATATCTTCCTGATTTAGTTATGTATATTTTAGGAACATCATGCAAATGACGTAATCATTTACGCAGTGGTATTCAATATTGCACCCGAAGACATATACCCAAATATTCTTTGTTCTTCCTGTTAGCCGATTGGCTGGACATCACGTGATACTTGATGTGCTGCTGTCTGGAGGTCAGACAGTCTGCCCTGTGACGTGGCATTCTCCTGTGGTCCCCCGTGACTTGTGTGATTATTCTCGCGAACACTTGACTGTGATTCATGGTGTCAGATGAAGACTGTTGATGCTGAGTCTTGTGCACAATAACAGAAGGGCGTCGGTGCGTACACCATTGTATTAGTCGTGATGAGATAACGAGCTGTGAAGGTTACCGTTTTGGTTGGAACAACTGTCGGGCCACGCATGTCCAGGAAAAAAAATCTGAGCTTTTTTTTTTTTTTTTTTTTTTTTTTTTTTTTTTTGGTAAAGGCAGTGCCAAAGAAGCCTGCAGTATGAGCAGAAAGTGTGAATGAACACTCTGGTGTGACGTACAGTTTGACGTATTCAAGCCTTCGATAGCATCACCAGGCTGATTATTCTAAGAATCCTATAGGCCTTTTGGCTTGTTATTTAGCTCACAATTATTGCATCAAAAAGTGTGTATATTGCAGCGTGTCTTGCGTAAGAATGTCATTGATTATATTATAGTCGGCAATGTAGACTGATGTATCGCGCACGTTATACGAGGAAATTATGAATAAAAGGTCACGTGATTGGAAAGATTCAGAGCTATGCTAGGTGTTTCTTTGGCAATGCCAAGTAACCTGCAATAGATGGGTCAGACGTTAGGGAGAATAATTCTTTCACCTTACCGCTGCTGTTCACTGCTGATAGCGGGGCCCGTCCGTTTGTCCGTTCGCATTGGTTTCAAGGTCATTCCGTTTTTTGCGCATCGCTGTTATCGAAGTAACGTTTCATCAGACCAATCGATTTCCATGCCCCGAAACGAGTAGTTTAAATTTCTGCCTGGTTCCACTTCAAAGTGGCAAGATTTACGGACAAATAGAGTTAGGCTGACTAGCGGTTTGGCTAAAGAGAGTGCTGAGTTGCCTTATGGGGAGTTTTGAGCTGGCAGGGAGGGGTGTGAGATTTCTCTCCGCTCCAGTCAGCTTCGCAGCGTTCGCTCCAGCGGAATCAAACTGAAAGAAATGGAACATTCCGCAAATATATGATTCAGACTGCTACAAGTGATGACGTAGACAATTTATGAGGAAGATATCTCGAGTGCTCTTTATAGTTCAGTCAACAGCTTTTATATGTGGACGTCAGTGCGCACAGCCATGGGTGTGTTTATATCTCACAATGTGTGGGATGTGTATTGTTAATAAGCCATAAAGAACTCTCCTCACCTGAAAATCTTACAGTGGGAAATGGCAAATAGCAACAAGCTTGTTTTAAGGAAATACCAAACTAATTCACTGCATATAAAGATGGCGCAGCACTTATAAAAACACGGATTCTTCAGAGCTTTTCGTAACAGAGATGCGTCTAGTATGCGAAATGAAGAGCCTGCGAGAGGTCGTGTGTGTGTTTAGTTTTTATGGCTAGACGTCTCAGTCCTGTTTTTTTGCCCAGTCAATATTCTCCAGCAGACAAGAGCACAGTACGGAGAGTGCCCTCATTCGCTGTGGGGATTGTTCGGGTTATTCCGAGTTTCATTGAGCCATCAAGTGGACTCGCATGTTATGTAAACCTCACAGATTATGGTGTGCAGAAGTATGTATGATATTTCCCGTAGCGCGTAACATAGGCGATTTTATTCATCGTAAAAGCCCAAATTCCTGTAAAAAAAAAAAAAAGCAATAAAATGAATAAAAAGATATTCTCACACAAGGGCATTTGTTTCGGTTTGTGCTTAGATGGAAATTGTATGTGGATAAAAGCCTAATTAGCGCTGTATTGGATGTGAAAAAAAAGGATTACCGCTGGATTCAATGGAAGCTTATTGGTAATCAATGGACACCCTATACCCACAAGGTTTATATTTCAGCAGTTGTATAACCTTCTCAGATTTAATGCGGATAGTCTCTTAAGTTAATAACACTAATCTCTGCGATGTCGGCGAAAATACCGACGAATTACATGGTGAGTTCTTATATCTGTTCTTGTCTTTCGAATTTTGTTTTCATTGATCATATAATTTATGACTGAATGTGGTGTACACGTGAAAAGTAAAGATTTTACTTTTTGGACGTAGATAAAAAAAAGTTTGGCTCGTATAACCGTCGCGGATGTCAAAGATATTTGATGGCTAATTCTTGACCCAATTTGTGTATGATTAGCTGAACGAAAGGGTGAGGCTTGGGTGCACTATCGTGGTCCAAAGACCAGTTCGAGACGAGGGTTGGTCGCTGCATTGATCTTACTGTCTTTCCCATGAACATTCTAAACCTGTGACAGTGAATGGCCTATCACTATTCTAACTCCCTTTTGAACCAATGCGTCTTAAGGGGGCACTTTTCCTCGTTGGTGAAATGTTTAACGGGATACGCTTGTCGGTGCCACTTTGTTTGGTCGTGTCGGATCGTGTCAGGTCGTGTCGGATCGTGTCAGGTCGTACGAATGATTATCTTACGATTGAATTCTGTTGAACCCATATTCAGTAACGTGGCTCATACTCAAACTCATGCTCAGATTCAAATCTCAGCCTTAAATTCAATAAATGAAACTTGGACTGAAAATGAGTCTAGATTCAGGCTCACTTTGAGCCGGGAGATGGAGGTGGCTTTGATTTAAGTGATGTTCCTCCCGCCGCCCATAGAAAGGGTCTGGTGCTTAGCGGAGTTTCGACGCTTCAAAGCTCAATGTTCAAGTGAGTTTGAAACTCAGGTTTTAGGCTCAATTTGAGTGTGAGCTTGAGCTATGTTATTGAATATAGGCGCTGGTGTCAATCTAAATGCGGTTCAACGACTTGCAGCATTTATGAGTTGATTTGGACCTTAATGTAAGGAACTCTATAGGTAATAATAATAATTGTCAAGTCATTCTATACCAAGAAGTGTAACTTCTCGCAATATCTATGACATAATTGAGACTACTTTAGGTTGTGTTTGTGGTTGCTATGAGAGAACAAGACATTTCCTTTTGACAAAGTGATTGGAGAGACCCGGATCATGTAACATTTATGCGATTCCCTGAATTATTCAGTGGATTTCGTCAATACTATAGAGATAATATAATATGGCTCAATAGTACAAATATAATATGGCTAAATAGAAGAATAAGTATTGATAAAGTTAATTAAATGTCGCAAGGAATATAACAGATAAATTAAAGATTCTATGAACAATTGTGAATGGCAATAATATATTATCCTCGTTGTCATGCGCAACAGTTGAAAAGGTCATACACTATTTAAAAGAAGGGGGAGAATGAAGTAACGGAGTGTGTGAACGTCTACGGCTTGTGTAACGACATTCCCAAGGAGTTAGGTAATACCGTGGTAAAGCGACTGCCATTATCATGGAATGAACTTTGTGAGTTAATCTTCGACGTGGACCTAATTTCACAGACGTATTGACAGGTCAGTGACCTCATTTATCCTTTCATATAAAAGCCAAGGGGGTGGGGGGGGGGGGGGTTATGAATAATAAAACATACTGGTGATCAAATGTTGCTTTACATACCAGAACATACCAACAGCGAGAGCACTCCTAACACACGTGCTGCAGTTAACAACTAAATACTGGAGAAAAGTTGCGCAAAACATAGTCATAAAAATGAAACAAACATAAAAAAAGATACTTCAAACGCTTTAGTAATTATGGTTTTTTTTGCCTTGCACTTGGTGTATCGGGTTCGAGCATGACACGATTTGGATTACTTGAATTTGGATTAAAGTAGATGAGATTACAGAAACTCCCACGCAGTTTCTACAAAAAAAGAAGAAGACGAGGAGAGACAAAAAAAAAAAGAAGTTACATATGCAAACATTCGTTTAGTTGTGCAAAATATTCTCACGTTTGCAAGATAAGAAAGATTTATGAATGCAGATCCTGTTTTTTTCTTAGCGAACGATGTAGAGGTAATGACGGAAATGTCACCTTGTGACACACACTGTGATCCCCAGTGTCATTTTGACGAAAGAAAACGTGGGGAAAAAAAAACTTTTCTTGAATTTTTGCAAATTTGAATTTTTTGAAAACGAATGAAAATGTCACGGATGTGTTTAAAGGTAGGTGCAGTAAAAAAAAAAAACTTGGTGAAATTTCCTGGCAATAGTGTGGTTGTGTTGTTTAGAAAAATAAATATGGTGTGGAAAGAACAATATTGAAATATTAGAATGAGTCGCCTGAAATGTTACAACCGGAACCCAGCCGCCATTTTGGAAAGAAATTGTTCGGATGTTGTTAGGTGGCAACCATTTTCATGGAAAGAATTTGCTATAGAATGTACTGTTGTCAAAACGTGCCCTCTTCATATGAAAAGCATAATGAATAGAAAAAAAATGTACACGCGTGACTCTTTCAGAAAGTAATTTATTTATTTGATGACACGTAATTGGATGAAAAAGGTATTTCCTACAGTACAGAGACATACCTACCGGCACGAAACGGAGTGATATTACCACCAAAAAAAAAAAAAAATTAAATAAATAAATAAATAGAAAATACCATTAGGTACATTCACATAAATCTTTTTAGGAGAGAGAACCATAAATTTTGCACTGGTTTCTCATGCGGTAGAGGTACATGGGCAGACATCCATAGCTATGATCCGGGCTATCGCCAGACTGGCCGTGAGTGCACATATTTGGCAAATAGTTTCCAGTTCGATATCAAACGATATCTTGATAAGACATGTATGTAATATAGGCAGTGCCTGTGCGTGACCTCCCGCCATGTGTGTGGTACAGACTAAGGTATTGAAAAAGAGAGAGAGAGAGAGAGAGAGAGCGACAGAAAAAAAAAGCCGTGCAATGGGGGAGGAATGTATGAAATACTTGGACGACTGGGTGACTATAAAAAACGTGTAGACTCTCTTGAATGAACAAAAGGGAAATGAAAAGGTTCAAAGCCCCCGCCGTTACCAGAATTACAGCAGATTAAGGGTTGGTTGGGGGGAGGGGGTTGGGGTGGGGGGCGGCAGGGGTGTCTCTTCAAGTCGCTTCAGTAGAGTCGCTTATTCATTTTCATTCAAAATAATTAAATATTTATTAAAAACTAAAGACTTGACCACTGCATTTCATGAGAATCTCATTTTCTTTCGAACGTCGCTTCAACGAGCAGTTGGCCCCAGTCGAGTGCCTGTAGGCATCGATATCAACCCACAGTTTACCAATTTTGTTTTTCAACCATTTGAGGTTTTGTGTAAAGCAGACACCTTTGTTACATAAGAACGTAAAGTTCATCTCATTGCAACGAAATATGAGGTCTCCAGTTGCAGCAGAGAAAACATTCCGAACATGATCATTAGATTGATTTGTTTTATTTCTTTTTTTTTTTCGTTCTTCTTATTATTATTTATTTGTTTTTTATTTATTAATTTTTGTTACTGTTCTCAAAATGAAGAGACTTTATCTCGGAGTGTCACCAGGTACGTGATTTTTTTTTGTCTCTCGCAAACCTTTGCAGCGTGGTTTTGCCCTGTATCTACTTGTTCCTTCGGGCCTGTCAATTTTTCACTTCGCCCTAGGCTAGATCAGCTGGTTGCGGTGAATGCAGATTTTTATCCCCCGCCGTCCTGCCGGAGGCGAGGAATATAGAAACGCACTGTGTCCGTCCGTCCGTCCGTCTGTCGCCGATTTTGTTTCCAGACGATGTCTCCGAAACTAGTGGACGGATCTAGTTCATATTTAGTATGCCTAACAACCAAGATATCTAGATGTGCCTTTTGGGGGTTTTGATCGGATCGAAGCCCATCTTGATCTGTATTTGTATTTAGAATCCCTAAATTCGGATCTCAAAGTGTACCTTGGTTTCCAGACGATATCCCCGAAACTAGTGAGCGGATCTAGTTCATATTTGGTATACCTAACAACCAAGATATCTAGATGTGCCTTTTGGGGGTTTTGGTCGGATCGAACCCCATCTGGATCTGTATTTGGACTTAATATCCCCAAATCCGGATCTCAATGTGTACTTTGGTTTCCAGACGATATCTCCGAAACTAGTCAGCGAATCCGGTTCATATTTGATATGCATAACAACCAAGATATCTAGATGTGCCTTTTAGGGGTTTTGGTCGGATGGACGCCCATCTGGTTTTGTATTTGGACTTGGAATTTCAAAATCCGGATCTCAACGTGTACTTTGGTCTCCAGACGATATCTCCGAAACTAGTGAACGGATACGTTCATATCTGGTGTGCGTAACAACCAAGGCATATAGATTTGCATTTTGGGGTTTTGATCGGATCGAAACCCATCCGGATCTGTATTTGGACTTGGAATCCCAAAATCCGGATCTCAACGCGTACTTTGGTCTCCAGACGATATCTCCGAAACTAGTGAGCAGATACGTTCATATTTGGTATGCGTAACAACCAAGGCATCTAGATTTGCCTTTTGGGGTTTTGATCGGATCGAAACCCATCCGGATCTGTATTTGGACTTTGAATCCCAAAATCCGGATCTCAACGCGTACTTTGGTCTCCAGACGATATCTCCGAAACTAGTGAGCAGATACGTTCATATTTGATATGCGCAATAACCAAGAAATCTAGATGTGACTTTTGGGGATTTTGATCGGATCGAAGCCCATCTTGGTGGCATTGGGCTTTGATTGGTTGTTAACTGCAGATCCTAGTTTCGAGGTATCTTAGAAACAGCGAGTTCCATGTTTGGAAAGAAGGTATGCACTGCCTTTGTCCAACATAATTTTTCCCACATTGGTCAGATACACAGATTGCTATTTTCAGGAAAGCATCTTCAAATTAAGTGCTGCAAATAATTCACATGTCTTTGGAAAAAGAACATTCTGATAAGTTCTTTAACAACTACAGTGTGTCTGAAATTTTCATATTTGCGTTTGTGCGTGTGTGTGTTTTCTTTTTCTTTGCTGATTTTTCTTCTTTTTTTATTGTGCGCATGCGTGACTTTTTATCGATTTTTCGTTGCCCTGTGTGGCTGATTGCTGACTGTGCGTCTATTAAATGTTAACGCTGCTTGCGTGTTTTATGAGTGGCAGCATAATGTAATTTCCGGGACGTTTATTTCTTTTTTGTTGTTGTTTTTTTTTCGCGCGAATCCTGCGCGTGTCGTGCCTGCTACAGGGTTCACAGGCGGGCACTGTCCGTTGGTATTTGACATCAAATTGTCTGTTCCATTTCAGTGTTATATATTACAGTACTCGCTTCCTGAAACTGCGCATCGCATCCACTTCGAGTCCTGACACTTGATTTCCTGTTAATTGTTTCTCCCCCAGAATATTACGTCACATCGGGTGTTGTCATCGCGCACATAAAAAAGCCAGGAGAAATAATGCGCCAATATTTACTAAGCTCGGTTATTTTACACTTGTCATGTAATGTATAAACGTATTAAAAAATCTTGGTGTTGCTTGGAATTTACAATAAAAAAAGAAGGGAGCAAATCTGACGGTACGCTCTTCCATGGCACTGTTGTTATTCAGCACCAATAGAAAAACAGCAGCAGCCATGTAAGAAAATAACACATTACAAACTGCGTCACTGGTCTATAGGCAGCGATTATTTTCTCTGATATTTGACCAGGAATTATGCCATCAATGGGCTAGAGAAAAAAAAACTCACCTGAAAGAATTTTATAACGTAGACGGATTTATCAGTCAGAATGTGTTACTTAACCCGAGTAATGTTATATCGCTTGAATATCAAGCATCCAGACACCACACCTTGGTTTCGTTTCATGTTGTTATCAAAATTGCTATTTCAATGGTAGAGAAAAGAAGAGATATTCCATGATGTTATGTTACCTATGCTGGGATCTACAGAAATATGTATATGTGAAAGGTAAAAATAACATACCTGCCTGAACAGCTAGAACGAACTAACCTGTTGAAAAGAAAAAATGCGATCAGGGGAGTGGAGCGACTGGCATCCGTCCGGATTTGGGGGGAGCGGCTGGCATCCGTTCGGATCTGGGGGCGGCTGGCATCCGTCCGGATCTGGAGGGAGCGGCTGGCATCCGTCCGGATCTGGGGGGGGGGGGCTGACGGATCTTGTCTCTTGAACACTTTGAAAGCCGTACTATAGCATTCTGACTGATAGTAGCACTCTTTTAACGGCCATTTTAGTTCACTTTTGTTATGATTGCAGGTACATCGAGGAACATGTGCAGAAGACGGGAGTGGCCATTGAGACGCAGGGGTTCACCTTTGTCACGAGCGGTCGCAAGAGGGAGTCACTCACCGTAAGTCGAGCCACTTTTAAACCTCCAGCAATTTTGTGGAAGAGGTATTATCTTTGGTATTCTCTCTGTTTGTTTGTCTATCTGTCTGCTAGAGCTATAAGGGGGTCACGGGTCAAATTTGTGGACCCGGATCCAAGTTAGTTCCTGTTGCTACGTGGACAATAATATTCCTTATTAAAGGATAGTTGCATTTTAACTGAACTCGGGTTCATCATTCACAGTCTCATTAATAAGCATGACCAACTAGGGTAACAGTTATGAAAAGCATTGACTTAGAATTTTAGATTTAAAAAAATGGCGTAAACTGGCCCAGTTGTAGCTCAAAGTGCAAATGTTTTAAGTGTTGTGTACGCTGTATGCGCTGTAGTTAATAATGACATCTACTGTAGCCCCGAATATAAATTGCTTTTTGTGTGGCTTTTTGGTGTTGTTGTTATTGCTATTTTTTATTTGTAAACTACCAAGGTGTGACTGCACTTTTGATTGGAAACGTGTGAGGTAGTGCAGGATTAAAGGGTAAAGTCGAACCATCGCCTATATGACCTACCACTGAGGCACGGCGCGATTAAATTTCTAATAATGTGGCAGTTTTATAACCTGACGAAATACGGACTCAGGCATTGCTGGAAGACTCGAATTTCTAAGGTGGGCTGAAAGGAAATATTCGGGATTTTGAAACATGGATGAAAAAAAAACAAAACATGGCGCTCTGGAAATTGAAAAAGTCTTCAGCACGTTTTTTTTTTTGAAGACTGTGCACGACATCGTTCATTAATGCCCTTGATTTTCCTTGTATTAAACCAAAATTTCGCATATCTGGAGGGTTTCTGGACAGCATCGCTTCAAGCCCTGCCTTAGTGGTATTTTCATGTGAACATTGTACATCGGCAAGTGACGCATTATTCAAGTATTGTGTTAAGATATGCAGTCTATAAGTGTTTGCTTTTATATAAACAAAATTCTGTGCTTATTAGCGGTCAGACTAAGAAAATTTGACCACGTGACTTGTTTGTATGGAAAAGAAGGCGAGAAACGTATCCGGGCGTCTTGCATAAAAAGTGCACTTCCAATGTTACTTGTTGCCGCATATTGAAAGTCTAAAGTTTAAAGGTAAATGCAAAGATATGTAGACTAAATTTTGAAGAAAAAAAAAAAAAGGCCGGAGTTCAGAAAATGTAATTTGAAAGCCTTTTGTGGAGGTTTTCGGACCAAGGTCGCCAGCTAAAGTGCACATAAGTCGAGTGTACTGAGTCTGCAAATATTTTAAAGAATGTGATTATATGATGTGTATGTACCATAAAAATTTGTGAAAATGACAATGTGCAGGCATATGGTTTTGGTATCGTCATGATTATACTCGCAAACGGAAGTGTTCCTGATAAGCTTTGTGTCAATGTGCGAAATTGGTTTTGTTTGTATTTTATAATATATCCTAACATGCATCTCCGTAGTGATAATGCACTTTCGTAAAATTAAAAGATAAGCACATTTTGCGTTCTCGAACCGGGTACGAAACTTCGTAG
Source organism: Protula sp. h YS-2021 (assembly GCA_949752745.1). Classification (NCBI taxonomy): domain Eukaryota; kingdom Metazoa; phylum Annelida; class Polychaeta; order Sabellida; family Serpulidae; genus Protula; species Protula sp. h YS-2021. Next base: position 13,554,276 of record OX457030.1, on the reverse strand, counting down.
TCACATTGCTCGAAAGTCATAAGGTACAAGCCTACGTAACGCTGACAAAAGCTTTGTGACGAAACCGTTTTTTTTTTTTTTGGCGTTACCTAACGACAGTTACCAGGCAACGCACAGGCGACGTCACAGTACAAGGAAGTAGCTGAGAGTAAAAGAAGTTTTTTTCTGCTCTGTTTGACTACCTAAGGCACGATAACGTGTACTCGTGTTATAATAGCGATAGATCATGGTGTTGGTGTGCTTTGTATTGGATTCGGACACATGATCTATTCAGACAACAGGCGAAATCTAGTTTGAGCTACGGCTTATCGTGTTCACATGGGAAAAAATATTTCAAGATCTTCTCGAGAAATAAACAAATAGAAGATATGTAAGAGGGCAGCTGCCACGACGCCGCAAACTGAAAATCTAAACAAGTTTTCACACTCACTTATGTTATTGTTTATAAATAGAAAGGGAGAAAAAATGTCTGAAATTGCTCTATTTTGAGAACTGTTTCGTAATGAGTAGTATAAGTTGTACTTGTTAGCACACACACAATACATAGCTGTGTTTTAAAGTGGCAAACATTTCCTTCTTATTTTATGTCTTCACTAGGAAAAGTTCACCAGACGCCATAAAATACGCGCTGCCGTTTGGCCAGGAAACACCATCCGTATGAAAAAAAAACGGGTTGCTATGGGAATTTCCGTATCTCTCTTTGTCTCGTTAAGACAAAAAGACGGTCTTGCAGTATTTTCTTGAAGGGTATATATTCACATCACACTTGAAAACAACAGTAGTTCTCACGGGAATTCGTGCGAATTCCGTTCCCATTATGCACGGCACACTTAAGACTGTTTCTTCTTAAGAAATTCTTTAAACAGTTTTGAAGAGATTTTTGTGTATTACCAAATAGCAACACATATTTTAACAGGGCATTATTTATAATCAGACACTTTTGAGTTGGTTATTGCGGAATACACTACCGATAAATGGAATATTGTAGAAATCGAAACCTATTCATTATTTCATTATTATAAACACGTTTCAAATTATATCATTTATATGTGGGTTCTGTTTCGTTTTAGAACTTTACTTTAAATAATACTGTGTCTTTATAGAACCGCGGATATATATTGCGGATGCTGTGGGGAGGGGAATTTTTGCCATGAACTGAATTCCGCCTGCTGAAAACATAGACATTACATATGTGTTTCTTTTTTCTCAACAGAGTATTGATCATTCATTAGCAACTGTGGCATTTCTAAGACTTCACTTCTTTATCAGTTATTTATTTGCGTGCCTCTCTGACATCAAAATGGCCCTGTGCATGAGTCTGTACGAATCGAATAAGTATTAGGCGAATTCGTTAAGTGTCTATGAAACGTGAAAACAGTGAATTTAGAATGCAAACCCTATGGCATGGCATGCTTTTTCATTGAAAAGTTTGGAAACTATTTATTCCTGTGCAGTCAGTCCTCCTCGCCCCCCCCCCCTACTCTCCACCACACGCATGCATACACGGACAATTTCTTGAAGTCGCGAAAGCGTACCTGTTAAAAATGGAATTTCCTATACCATTTTATAGGGTAATAGGATGGTCTTTATGAAACTGTGCCTTGTGAAATGATGACCTGTCTTGCGTGTGACATTTTATGAAATTTGAAAATAAAAACATCTGAAGGCGTGACGTGGAGTTCGACCTTGACCTTTGTGAGGGATTGTTGGCCATGGGACGATTGCATCAGTAATCTGGAAGTTCTGAAAATAGTGCTTCGAGATATCGGTGCGCAGAAAGAACTTACTGCCAGCCCAGCCAATGTAAACACACCAGTGCTCGGCAGTAAACAACATCGTTGATTATCAAAATTGTTTTTTTAAAAGAAACAACCCAGGAAATAGAAAGTTTGCTGAAGAAGCCACTAAACTGATAAGAATCAAGATGAAGAAAATAACAAAAAAAAAAAAAAACAAAAAAGACAGGAATTCGGACGAAAAACGGACAAGAATCAGACAAGTTATTGGCCAAAACAAACAATTTAAAAACGAAGTTGTGCAGAGAAACTGTATGTAAACATCTAAGAATCTTGAGTAAGGACGGCGATGTAAAGATCTTCTGGCTGGTGGAAAGTCATGCCAAGGACAACAAAAGTGATACACATTTGGAGAACTAGCGCTCTGGCCGTTAGTTCTTGGAAACTGTTTCACGTATTGCAGGCGATATGTGCATTTTAGTAAAAACTTGTGTTTTATTTTCTTTATTTTCAAACTCAATATTGTATTGATCAAACCCTCGCCGGCCTTGACCCGGCCGAAAGTTTTAAATAGGACTACTTGGGTATCCGATCAAGCGGTGCGGGAATTAGAAGGCATCAGGCTTTGGGGTGCCGCTTCGAGCTCTGGAAGTCTGAAAAATAATGTTAAAAATATATAAAGTACACCATCACCACCACATGAAACAAATTAACTAAAAAGAAATGGTAGAAATAACGTGCATGAAAACAGGTTGTGGACGTTGTTTGAAGGTGAAAGAATTTGCGGAATGCGTCTGATTGAAAAAGATAGAAGCCTTGTTAACTGAGGTGGTGAATTTGTGTCTTTTAACGTAACCAAGGGGGAATCGTGTTCCCTTCGGTTATATTTCTAGTTCTTTAGAGCACTGCGGATCAAGTGAACCGTTTTTTTTTACACTGTCTGTACCAGTGTACGGTATGGTTCCTGTAAAAACCAAACGTTATTACATATTATGTTTCGTTGGGATAAAATTTACGCCGTGGTACATTCGTGCTAAATAAAACACGACCGCATTGTCATAGTATGAATGGTATTGTATTCGTATTGTTTTTCCAAATTTCAAAATAATCACATTTAGAAATATGGGGACTGAAGAAAAAAAAACGTGCACTATAAAAAGAAGCTTAAATGAAGTGCATTGTATAAAATGTGATGCAGTATATTTAAATTGAATGAATATTAAATAAATGCACCGGGGGTTTTAGCCGACTAGATTTTGCAACTAGACGTAATATTCTGTGTAGTGATAAAACATAAAATAAGTAAATAAATAAGTAAATAAATAAGTAAATAAATAAGTAAATAGTGCTTGAATGCTGATCCTATTGTGCAACGAAGAAAAATGTTATACTTGATAAGTTTCAGTTAAAAAAAAATGAAAAAATTAGGTTTGCTCTGTAATATATATGTAATACATATACTAATGTAGAATAATAATAGTAATATTAACATTAATTGTTTACAGGGAAATGCTACGCTTCATCTGTACCCGCATTTTGAACCTCTACGCCAGATCAAAGGTAAAACCGCTTTCCACATCACCTCCTCCCTCCACCGGACCACCCCCCCTCCCTCTCCTCGTCCCCCGGCGGAGTCTAAACCCCTCACGGCTGTACAACACATCAGCATTTAGAACGAACCCCTGCGATTTTCCGTCGCCGCGGTGATCATCGATATGTGCATAGTCACTTCGATCTAAGGCTGACGCGATGCAAGGTAACAGTCAACGGAAGAGCAAAAAAGCTTAGGTTAAAAAATAATCTTGTTTTGAGTTTCTGTTGCATGTGCGTCCGTCTGCTTGTGTTGTTTTCGCTGAATAATAATTATTGTAATGCTATAAACCGATGTGTAAAAACGCTGTTAAATCAAAATCAGAGAACTTGTTTGAATTCAGACTCTTCACACAAGAGGTCGCTTCAATAAATCGGAAGTTGGGCGTTTCGAAAAACAAAATAGGACTAAAAGTAGGATACAAAATTTGGACACGGACTCTTCCACTTGACCTAATACTGAACCTTATTTTAACTAAGGAGGTTAAATATGAGCGTGGGTAGCCAGATGCTTTTTTTTGTTGTAATTTTATTATTTAATAACTATCCAAATGTTGTTTTGCGTAACACATTCTGTACTGTGACGTCAAAACTATAGGGGGGGAGGGGGGGGGGGGGCACATGAACAGGTCAAATGAACTCGTCTATTGTAAAACGTGAGTTTGTAGCATGTGCCCACGAGTTTTGCATGCCAAAACAACAGACGAATGATAGCAATTAATGTGCACATGATTCAACACAAAGCGCCTCGATAACTGTGGAGTACCTACTTTTGAATATTTAAAGAATTAAAGTAGATCTGTTAATTATAATACACTATGGTCAAGTAACTACAGGTAATTATGGGTAATATATGGGTAATATATATCGCTGTATGCAGAGGGTATACATTTTTGTTAGAAAAATAAAATATTTCTCTTTCAAGTTCGCAGAAACGTTCTTTGAATAGCTACTTGAAAACTGACTAGACGTGTGGAAAATAGAGAAAATTTGTTTGGCTCATAATTGGAGACTGCTCAGAAGATTTAATTAAATTTATGATCGGAATAGCAAAACCTTAAAAGGAAAGTTAAAATAACAAAGGAAGTTAAAAGAAAAATCGTATTAATGTTTAAGATCTCTACTGAGAGGTTCCTGTTGAGAATTCTTAATTTAAGTGTCCTGGTTTTGATGGCAATTGAAGTGAGATACACACCACATCGTGCTGTAGGGGACAGAAACCCAGTGTCGGTACTTGAAGACCTCAGCTGTTTCATTTTTTATTGAAATCATTGCTCAGTTCGTGGAAAGTGACATTAAAATTATACTTTTTTGCTGGCTTGTTTTTTTTTTTCCTATTATTTTCAGTAATTTGGCCTAATTGATTTATCGATTAAGCTGTGCATAATACTGAGCTCGTACCACGCAAATGTTGCATAATCAAAGATGAATATCATTGCACTGTAATTACACCGGAAGTGACGTAGATGCGATAAAGTGCTGCTTCATGCTATCGAAAAAAACGGTGATGAGTGCGTGGCGAAACGCAATCGCTTCTGATATGTGGCAGCTTTTTTCTTCTAGGTTGGGGGGGGGGGGGGGAGGGGTTTGGGGTGAAGTCGAGAGGGGCTAGATACCGCCGGGTGGGCGCTAAGTAGTGAAAGGATGTGCATGTTTTTTCCACCGACGCATAATTACTGTGTATCTACACATATATAAAAAAAAAACGAAAAAGTATTTAAAAGGCAGCTGTGGAAGCAAAGGTATCATCATCAGACAAAAATTGCAAAAAGGTGAGGAATAAGAAAACAATGAAGAAGACGATGGTTCTGCTCTCGCCTTCAGTTTTGCGTTTTCACAAAGAAACATTGTTTCGTTTCAAGAAGAAGAAGAAAAAAAGTCTCGAGAGTTACGCAGGAATTGCTAGCCACAAAAATGCACGGGTGAAAAGGTGTAGTATTCGATACGTGCATATGATTGATCGGAAAGTGTCCTGTTGTTTCGGCGTTCTAATTGTTACGTATGATCAAAACCTGAGGAAAAGTTCTCATTTCTTTTTGTGTTCAAAACTTAGAAGATTGCTAAAAAACAACCAAACAAAAGTGGAATTTGATAGGAAGGCGACCAAACTAGATGCTAACTGATCTCTTCTCCGTTCAACGGATTTTTAGGAGTGAAAAAAGCAACAAAAAGGAAATGTTATTGTAACAGTCGGAGATCGTACGCAACTTAAGTAAATTTGTTTAAATCTATTCGCATGACTCAGCATTGATTTGGCTTCCAGTGCCGGAGTGCGGAGTGGAAGAGCCTTGGTAGCCCTACCGAAGGAAATAATAATAATAATAATCATTATTATAATAATAATCATAATAATAATAGGTTACAGAGTTTCGAATCTGTATTTTAGGATAATGACGACGAATAGTGGAATAGAGTGAAAAGGGAAGTTTGAAAAAGGCCATTCCTGAGAGAGGCACTTATTATGAATGTGTGTAAAACGGTATTTGTATTTAAATAGAGTAGAATTAAAAGTGCGAGCGTGAATTAGTTTTGAAGAAAAGCTTCTTTCAGTGGCCATAGGAAATATTGAAATTCTTTGCCATTCTTTGCACTTTGCCACTACTGTGTTTCGATCACGTGACTTCGACATCTGTTGCATAAGATTTGCAGCGAGTTTCCGTAATCCTTATTTTTGAACTTTCTCTCATGACATCACATCTATTTCAGTAGAAGACGTTATGAAACGTATTCAATTGAACCATTGCAAAATTGCAGTGCGCAGAAAACAAAGTAGTCCTGTAAATAGAACGTCAGATTTAAACGACCTATATTTGGACTGAATTATAATCGAGATTTCTTGAGGATACTTTGAGCATATATATCTCGAGTATCTTCCATCGTTAAGGTTGGAGATAAAAAAAATTCTCCCGGTTGAATCAGTTTTGGGGATTTTGAATAGACCAATGAAAATTACCAGCACTTGAAAGCTGTCTTAAGTTCTGTTTAGGATCCGTGTTATACAATACACAAGAGGTTTGCTCCCCTAACGCGTAATAATACCTTTTATCAGCCTGGATTACACTGTCCAAGTTCAAATTTACTCACAACGTAGTAAATGTAGTTCGATCATTTTTTTCCTAGCTGGGCTGGTACTTGATGTGCTTTATTTGTTCACATTAATTGCGTGGTTGCAACCGGAAACACGTCATCGTGACATCATATTTGAAGAATCTGAATTATTCACATTATGAAGTAAGTTGTACGTAAAAAGAGGCCTGGGTTTTTTTTTTCTATTTGTAGAGTGAATCCTGTGAATGAAAATAACTGCATATGTATGATTTCACTTATTCTGTACAAAATAACAGCACTCCGTATCCGCAGTCATAAAACATCGATTCGCTGCCATAGCACAAAGACCTAAAGAGCTTTGGTTTATAAATACAGGTCCTTCTGTCACTTCTTTAGTGATATTAGTCACATTTACCCCTCATTCATTTGCCAATGATGTGTCGTTGGGTAAAGCTGGATATATCTGCTGCAAGGATGGTATTCAAACAGGACTGATGATGGCACACGATTTCACCTGTATGCCTGAGCATATCTACACGCCATGATTTTAAGGCTCAGTTTGCCAGAGAAATATAATATTCATTCATACAAATGGCATAATATAAAATATAAGAAACTGAAAAAAAAGATAGCAGCAGAAAATAACACATGACTGAAGTTGTAAAAAATGATTCAGTCTGGAAAAAAATATACATACGCAGATACAGAGAAATTTGAATGGATGAAAGGAGGGGATAGACAGAGAGGGTGGATGACAGCGGCTGTTTTCCAGGCTGCCTGTGTTATGTATGCACCAAGCTGCCTGGTGAAGAGCTGTCTGGATCACCCTCACAATCAGCCTAACACGCAGTCACACTGGGTAATGGCAAATCCAAAGGAAAGAACATAACTCAACCGCCTGCAGATACACACATGGAATGTTTAATTTTTTCATGGAAATTAAAAAAAATAATGATTATATGAGAATTACAACAATAAGCTCGGGACAAAAAATACACATTGCAAAGGTATAATAATTCGACGCGTCAAGTGGGTCGCCGTGGTGACGTGAAAACTCGGCCCTGTGTGTGCCGTCATTCATTGCAATCACAGCGATTTTAACTTCAGAACTTAAGCGTGCGAGGCTTTCTATAAATTAGTGTAAACTATATGTCTATAAACCAATGGAACATATGAGTGTGATATATTTTTAAAAATACTCAAAAATAATAATAATGAAAAAAAAAAAAAACAAAGAAAAGAGCAAGAAAGAAAAGCATAAAAGGGAAGTGATGTGTTTGAGTATGTAGTCGCTTCCATTGGTTGCTGTCCCCGCACTGGTGACGCGATGACACTGACCACCAGAGGGAGCTGCCAGTTGAAGGGCTAAATGCTTAAATTCTTGCAGCACAGTGTTGACCTGGTTGTAAAATTACACTAATTAGACTGTGCATTGAAACGTTTTCTCATTTTTTGCGATTGAGTAGATATCAGTTGTTTTACACAAAAGGGTTAGCACTCACTTCAGTCGAAAATGATGAAAATTTCAAACTTAAAAAAAATCAAAAACGATACTATATAAAACATATCAGAAGGATGCCAGAAACCAACGTAAAAAATGTCGACAGTGGTATGTACACGAAAATGTAGTCCAGAAATTAACGCTCAACTTGCTAGATGAATGCTTAGGGGTGGTTTCATTTGTAATAAATCAACTATGCCGATACAAGTGTCTTAGAAAATTGACCTTTGTGAGAAAAAAATGCAGTGTTTGAACTGTAAAAGTATTCGGGAAATTCACAGAAAATTTGTTATTTAAAATAAGAATTTATCAAGCAAATGAGATATGTTTTGGTTTGAGCAAAATAAGCTTTTGGGAAAAAAAAAAGATTCTGGACTAGTTTGTTGCAGAATGGACTCGTGAGACCCAGTCTCCCTGAAGCCCACAGGTATACTAGAAGCTAGAACAGCGGCGCTTTAGTTCACAAATTACAAAACAATATTTTAAGGCTTAATTGCTTAATACATTTTTATTTTAAATAGTAGAGTGTTGTAGGTAGTTGTTATCGTGCTGAGATCTCAGGCATTCAGAAGTCTTGGGACAAAAGAAGAAAGTGCGTTTTAATCGCGAGAAGGTATTAGATGACCACCCTGGATAACCAGGCCGCTGTGAAGAGTTAAAAAGTACAGAAAATTCAGTTTCAGCAGTAATTAAGAGCATTGTGAAGCATCGTGCTGTCGATATTTTGCGGGCCAACGCTAAAAGCCATAATGGCGTTGTTTAAACAGAGACAACAGATACAGGGGAACCAGCGATCTGTAGCGTCAATCCTCGTTTCCTTTCATTAAAATCTTTTTATTTTCTTCAAACAGAAAGATCACAATACATCGTCTTATATTTGCATGACGTTATTTTTTTTCCGTCCCACCCTCTCCCACCTCTCCCCATATGACGTGCTTTGTCCGGTCCACCTTCCCACCCATCCCCATATGTCGTGTTTTTGTCCGCCCCACCTTTCCGCACCTCTCCCCATATGACGTGTTTTTGTCCGCCCCACCTTTCCGCACCCCTCCCCATATGACGTGTTTTTGGTCCGCCCCACCTTTCCCCACTCCTCCCCAAATGCAGTAGATTTTGTTTGCAAAACTCGGCACGACCAAAACCGTGAAGTTTCATGACGCTTCAGGATAAAACTAACTATTCTTATAAAAATTATATCCAGCAGACGCTCATTAATTTGTACGGCTTGAGATAGGCCAAAGGCATTCTAGTTATGCAGTATGACTAATCACTGTAGAAATGCACTTAAAATTCAAAAATGGGGCCAGAATTAAGGCGTATCTCCAGTAGTTGAATCGCAATGCAAGGAAACAGTTCCGTTGCCCAGTGCAGTTTTGCAATGCTAATGAAACTCGCTGAGCATTGCTACCATACTCAGTCCCAGAACAATACAGCCTAGGTGTGAATGCCGAACTTTGCCGAGAAATATCACTCATTCTTCGTGCGAATCCACCACATTTTTACAAAGAACTGCGGCTTCGCTTTCTTTCGGGTCGCACTTTCTTATGTGTATTTTCACCACGATTGATACTGCTCTTTATTTGATATTTTTCAGGCCGCTGTTAAACAATGTAAGAAAACAAAAAAACAAAAAAAAAAAAAAAATCTGCCAAATAATAATCAGAAAAGGGGTCCCTGTTACGGTGGTTTTCTAGTTCAATTTTTTTCCATGAATTGCAGTAGGATTTTCTTAGAAACCTGGTCTAAAAACGCCAAGATAGTTCATCTGCGCAAGACAAACTGTATCGATTCTCAGAAGAGAAGGTTTGTCTGTATCCAAATGCAATTTTTACTGCGCTTGTGGGCTTTTTAGGAATCCCTTTTTTGCAATCGCTAATATAACGTTATATCATACTGGTCTCGAACAGTTCCTGAATTAATGAAAACCAAAATGACAGACTTATGCGGCTTGAATATATTGGCAAAGTATTGATGCCGCGTAATTGAAAATTCAGCACATAGCGCTAACGTCACTATGTAAAAAGCAGTGCGCCTATAACCAAGTTTAGTTGTCTAGACGGCTTGGCACTCAGGGGGCCATAGCATTGTTTTTGACATGTCCTAATGTTGTATAGGTTTTGCGCTAAAAGCGGATATTGCTGAGAGAAATTAATGTCCCCCCTTTCTCAAGCCGCGCCATACATGTGCGTCACATAGGGTTGCGGGTAGGAGGAGAAGGAGGATGCAAGTGTTACTGAAACTTAGTGCCAGAAACCAACTAAAATCAAATATTTCCCCCACATTCTTATTTCTGGTTTTAACTTCCAGATGTGCAGCCCCTCCCCCCCCCCCTCCCCCCCCCTACCTCTACCCCTCCCCCATTTTTCTAAAAAATCAGCTTCAGGCAGCAGACACTTTCTACTTGAAGTATCCACAGTTCTGTAGACAAAAAAGGTCCAGGAAATATGGGCACATAGCGCCACATTGTTATAAAGACCTCCACCTAAACCTTAACAAAAAGAAGAAAGAAAAGAAGAAAAAAAAAAAACGAGAGAAAAGAAAAAGAAAAAAGAGCACACACAAACGATGTTTTACGTGATTTAGTTGGCAGACCATTCAATATTCTTTACATAATCTGCAGCAAAGTATAAAATCGCAACTGAGCCATTTTAGGATGTTGGGATTTTTTTTGTACAAGGATGTGGTTTCGAAGTACCCGAGTATTAATGCAAAATTTATGTTGATTGTGGTTTCCTAGAAAGAAGCGCCTCAATGTGTGATGTTTTAGACCATGTATTCCGTGTATATATTGCAAGACAATATTTAAGTTTTTCCAACCTCATCATTCCTTAATGTTTAATTCGGAACTATTTCGTCTGGGAATTTTTTTGTCATGAACTTCATTTATAAGAGAAGGAATTTTAAATTTACACTTTTTAAATTCCACCCAAAATTGGCTGCGAATAATCAAGTTTCTGAATAAAAATTTGGTTCGGAAAAATGCCTCTTCTCCTTTCACGAGTCTCATTTCACACATTACCAACAAATACACGCGCCATCTAGCGGTCAAAGGATTTGCCAAGTCCGTTTGGTTCTTGATTTCTCAAAACCACCGTGCTATCACGAATATAAACGGATTTAAGTGATATTGTAGTGTATTAGAGAAGTGGGCGGTACGTGCGACCTTGAGTGACCCCCAGCTGGACCAGTTGGAATCATTTTAGTGTTGAAAAAAAGACACTGAAATAGATTGAATTGGTAATTCAATGTACGTAGTAGACAGCAGCAATGATCATTTATACGACATGTTACTGTAATCGGAAATAGGCCCGCCATATAAAGAAGCAGTTCTATCGATTGACACACACAAAAAAAAAGAACTTTTGACGCAGATTGTAGATGAATAACTAGCGTATGTAAAGTTATTTTCTTGTGTACAAAAAAAAAAAAAAAACGGGGGCCAAAGGCATTTGAAATACGTTTTGCTATTGGTCGCCTGCGGGAGTCAATTTCTAGACTCACTCTAGTTTAGATTTTGTACCATCTAATAAATGTAATGTCATTTATTGAGGTACACTCCAAGACATTTTCGTACAACTGTTTTACACAATATGCACGATTATTTGAGCAGATGGCTGAGATGTCTAACCCCTAGCTTCACAAAAAAGAGAAGAAAAAAAAACATTCTAATACTGCATAAAAGCATTTCTGTGTTACCATATGCAATAAAAAACCAGAACGCGAATAGACGCCAGACAGAAATTACACTTGGTGGGTGTACGAGAAAGAAAGAAAGAAAGAAAGAAAGAAAGAAAAAATCCCCGAAGCAAGAAAAAAAGTTAATTCTCATTTCTCAACGGCACTTTAATGACATCCCGTAGGAGTTTAGCCGCCCAGTGCCCAGAATAAGCAAGCTCAAATTAAAACCTGAAATGTATTTTGTCCCAATAAAATTAGGCCAAAGATCAGGAGATGATTAATACAAAAATTCGAAACGTTCCATGAGCGATTCATTACACGGTAATAGTGAAAACTGGATATAATGAATGGAAAAGTTACCAAAACAGACCATCGCATTCTTTCAAATTGCTAGAATATATATAATAACTGGCACCAAGTAAGTCTGGGCATAGTCGAGATATAAAGGGCATTTCTTGGGTCCCGACAACGCGCCACGTCATCAAGGGCAGCCATGTTTAATGTAAGCGAGTAGGCTCGAGAATAGACCCTTGTGGTACCCCAGAACGTCACTCTTTAATTCAACATTAATCATTATTATCAAGGCAATTCAAAACATTTAAACATCCAAAAAAAGATCAAATAATAGTAGGTAGTTATTTATTGTTTAGACTGCGGCAGAGCTGGTATTGTTACATTGTTTTAAAATACCAAATTTCAGATCGTATCATTGAAAAAAGCAAGTAAAAAGCAATGATTTCCCGAGCAGATATAACCGATTTCATTTTGTGTATGATGTTCATTTTACCAAGTAAATAAAATAGAATGATTGCCTAAGAAAAGATGGCACTTTTTTTTTTGAGTGAATATGTGTATGATTTTTCATTTTGCCAGGGGTCACCGATTACCTGAACACCGAGATCTCGACGTCCAAGCAGAAGAAATTCAGTTTGGTGACGTTTGTGGACACTCCGGGACTCGTCGATGGCGATATGAAATATCCCTTTGATGTCAACCAGTCTATAGAATGGCTAGGTAAAAACAAAAGAACCTAATGTGAACCCGTTGCCTTTTAAATTGCAGTCAGGAAGGGGGAAAAACTTATGTTGTTTCTCATCAGGAGTCCGGATACTCCCCGTTGTGAGTAACAAGCGATCCAGATTTCAAGCAAAAAACAAAAGATTAAGAAAAAATAAAAATAAAGTAATACTCTGCTGGTGTCTTTTTTTTTTGGGGGGGGGGGGGGATTTGCAAAAACAAAAAAAAAAAAAAAAAAAAAAAAATAGAGACAAAGATGGGAAACAAAATATTGTTATCCTTGCGCTATCGGTAATTTCCTTTTCCGTTTATTGTTGTGTTTGTTGGAGCTATACTCTCCGTCTATGCCCTGAATTAACGATGCATGAATGTTGTCTGTCTGTCTTGTTTTCACATTAACTACGCCACGATGTTTGTCTACTGACAGGGCAATGAGTTGGAAACACCGCAGGGCTGTGGCGATTTGGAAAAGTTCAGTCATTTTCTGCGCCGGTATTTGCAAAGTTAACTGTACTGTTAACTGTACACCGCACTGGGGAAATCGGTTAATTTAGCTAAATTAGGTGAACAATTTTTACAAGAATATATTTTAACATGAAACTGAAATTGTTACTTAACTTTCAACAGTTCTGGGAGCTGCAGGAGCAGTTAACAGAACTAGTTAACTGTACAGTTTACTTTTGTGAATGCGGCCTTGCCAGCCCGTCTGCCTGACCGTCTGCCTGACCACCTGCCTGACCACCTGCCTGACCGCCTGCCTGACCGTCTGCCTGACCGTCTGTTCAGTCGGTAGACAGCCCATAAAATATTCCATACGTTGGTGCCCAGGCACCAGAACAACAGGAATTTGAGCAGCTCACGGAACCAAATCACAATTTAAACCTGACTTCTTCAGGCGCGTTTTATTCTTGTACAATGAAAAGTGAAAGTGTCTAGTGCGCTGTAAGACTTCACATTTTCGACCAAAAATAAATAAATAAATAAAAATGGCGCACCCGTCTTCCGAGCTGTCTGGGATCTCTTTATCTTAATATTCCGCTGATACATTTCTTTTAAGCACCATTAGATTTATTATTTATTGTGGTCTAGCCGCTTGTCTGTGGTGTGGAATAATGAAGCTGCACCTCCCATTAGGCAGGATTCATAATGTATTGTAGATATAGCTGGGCAGAGGATGGTTGATTTTTTTTTTTTTTAGCCCCGTTGCCGTTGGCAGCTGAGACTATCACACGGAGTAACAATGTGTTGTCCGTTCATTAGATTGTCTATGTGTTAAGCTACTTTGGCGGTACGTATTCTATTCCTGCTCCCAGAAATGTCACAGAGTCGCCCCCAGCTCCCGTACAGGCATGTTTGGTGTTTTCTGACAATCCAGAGCTTAATTCGTCGGGGTAGGCATTACGGCTGTTGATGATTCTGTGTATCTGTGGTTGTGTGTCTGTGGTCCATCACGCTGCACGGACTTCCGGTTGTTGGGTGAGACCCACTACCCGCCCCCCCCCGCCCCCCCCGCCTTCGATTCGTCTCCATGTTGCACCACGTGAGTTCGTTGATATCCCAGAAACAGTCACAAGCCATTCGGCGATGTAATAAACCTTACAAACCTGCCACGCCTGACTTCCTAAGTTTCAAGTTGAATGACAGTTTCAAATGCTCAATTACGTACAACCTCTTCTTGCTGGAAGTCAGTGGTGAAACTTTGAATGTCTAACTGGAAGACCGGATGTTTACGTCACGTGTTCAGCGTCGCGATAAAACGAATAGGACAGGGTCCACATCCTTGTACATTTTTCACGGCTGTCCTTTTTTATGATTTAAAGGATTCTGTTCTTGCATTAAGGTTGTAGACTCGTTGAACTTTCCAGACTAATCAAGCCGCCAAATTTAGCCTTTCCACTCACGCGTAAGAAGGCTCATTCGGCCTGTCTAGCCGATATCTGATTCGCTTAATTTAGGCTAAAGGAAACAAACAGTCATAGAAGAGAGTATTTGGAAGACTTGCGTTTCATACTCACAGATTGCTGATGAAGGTTCTACCTGTGTGGTTTAGCTACACCACCGCGTGAAACTTCACTACTGTGCATTTGTCGCACCAGGTGCAACACACCAATCCATTTGAAGTTTTTCAGGCGCGGTATGGTTTTGATTGCTCAAAATTTACTTGTTTAGCAATCACAGACTAAATAAACTGTTTTCGTTTCGCCCTGTAGTTAAAATAACAGTCATACAGTTATAAGTAAATTTACGGGATCTTGATTTGGGAAATATATTAAATATGATCAAATAGTACCTGTAGATAGTTAAGATGCTGTGGGGTCTGTATGCAGTACTTTAGGCATGTGCAGCATTGATCTAGTAGGGAAATATTATCCGTCCGTCAGTGCGTCTGGTCCCTTTCATTTTCAGTATGAAGTAAAATGAATGAAAGTACCAAAGACCTGATACATGAAATGTTACCTGTAGAAAAAAAAAAACTGCATTGGTCGTTCCTGAATGGCAACTTCCCCCCTCCCACCCCCCCCCCCCTCACAACCACCGCAAATAGTTTTACTAATAGAACAAATATATCTCTCACGCACTTGACGGTCTTTGATCCGATATGTTTAGATTGAAACAGTTCGTGTCCTCAAAGGGGAATTAGTTTCTGTACGCCGTAATGAAATGAGAAGGCGTTGCCAAGTCTCGAAGATACAAGTGGGTGGATCAAACTTTACGGACAAAACACACTTGACGCTATTTTTTTTGGGTAGTATTTCGATTTTGTGCCTAATGAATTTTCGAAGTGTTTTCTTTGTGGCAGAATATTAAGCCAAGGGATCTGAGGTAATTTAGCTATAATCTAGGATTTAATGGAACCGATTTTTGATTAAGTAGATGAAAAAAAAAGGTTTTGCATTTGAGAGTATGTAGTATGTACTGATTAGCTGTATGTACTTCCCAAAAACACACAGAAAAAAAATTACATTCGACTCATCAGTTGTGAAATCTCTGTGTTATTTTGGTAGTGCACTTCCTGCTTAAAATTTCGTTTTTAAATCGCTAAAAGTGAAAAGAGGTCATTTCAACCGGTTCAGTGAAAAGATTTCCCCAGAAAGTTGAAAAAAAATCAAACAGGATTTTAAACTGAACCGAGCCTTTGCCATATTATGTGTCTATTATGTGTCAAAGTACATAGTTACCGACCATTTAAATAGGAAGTTTTTTTCACTGCTGAAGTTTTATTGAGAATTAAAGGTTTATAATGAGCAAAAACTAAGAGAGGAAGGAAAAAAAGGTACTTAATCTCACTATGTTTTCGCTCTTAATGCAAATTCATAACCAACAGTAAAGTAATTTACCAGACAGCGCGTTTTTGTACAAAGTGAAGAAGTGTCGTCTTCTTATGGTGTGTCAAAACACCCTTTTATTTAAAGCAAGAATGTAACGACCAAATAAGAATATAATTTTTTTCCTAAGCGAAATAACGCACTTTTGACCAATTGAGTATACTTTGGAATAAGCTCAAGATGCTCAATCTCATTGATATGATATTACACCGGGAAAATGTACCGGTCAAATATCTTGTGCTCACTAATTAGAGGTTTGTTTGCACTGACATTAGCCATTTAGGACCCCAGCAAGTGTTCACTGTTCAGAGTATAAAGGTGTTCACTTTTAAAGAAATTACAATAAAATACCTATAGTTAAGTGCTCGAGTTTTGTTTATTTTTTTAAATTTTTGACCATGAATTATGATTGTGTGCAGAAATAAAGCTTTTTTTAAGCAAAAGAAAAATTGAAAATGACTATTGGGAAATTATGACTGTAGTCGGAGAAACGTTTGTTTCTATTCACAAAAACAAGAAACTGAACAGGGATCGATTGCAAATAAGTGATATAAGCCTGTATTCTTATGTTTTGTGTGCACTGGCTGCTCTAGTTTGTGTTGTATTCGTAGTTCAGTAAGTTCAATTTTGGCACGTCACGCTTTGTACCACGCACAGCAGGCTGAATCAGCCAGCACCTGCATTGTGTGATATGTGACCGAAAATCTCTCTTTGCACTATTAATTTGTTTCCATCTTGAATACACTATTGTGGTACTTTTGACATATATCCTATGCATTATTTTAAATATTTTATTATTGTATTGACGTTTTTTTTACGTCGCGAGCATTGCGGAGAACTTGTTTCTTCCTGAAGTCTTTAAACGATTAATGCTGAGTCAGCGGACAGGGTCAACTGTCTGGTGTAATAGTATAAAGTATACTCTGTATAATATACATAAATAAAGAAAACGCATTTTAATACGCCCAACATTCGCTATATGATAATAGTATTCGCATGCAGTAAGCTAATTTTTGTCTTTGCCTACCTGCATTGTATCTGCGTACAATAAGCAAAACACTGCATATGTGTGTGCAACGACATGCCTTGACAGTGTTTATGTAAATACATCTAAAAAAAAAAAAAAACCTGTCACAAGCTGATCCCAAATCTGCATCCATACCCGTTGCAGTCCTATGAATTATACCTGAATATTTTAATTGACCTGTTATTGCCCCAACCTGAATACTTAACATAGGGACTCCATATAGTGTTTATGCCAACAATACATTTCTGAGAAGAAAAAAACAAAACAAATTATAGAAAAGCGAAAAGCATTAAGCTAGTTTCGATCCGCTGACCCTCCCACCCACTCAAGGCAACCTGTTGATTGCCATCACTGTTAAAACGTTTTGCGACTATTTGCCATCAATGCTTTTGGCAAATACGCAGCTCGTGACAATATCCCGTTTTTTTTTCTTTTTTGGTCACAGTTTCGTCAAGCTCATCGCACATTTTTTTCATCAGCAATTGCATTTCCGTGGGCACAGTTTTGCATCGGTTTCAGTGTAGAATTCTTTTTTTTTTTTTTTTTTTTGGCCCCACCTTTCTCCAATTTCATGCGCAAGTGTCGATGTTAGCCTTTAGAATGAGATCGTATCGTAGGTGTCAGTGTCGTTTGAGGCTTGACTAAAACTGAAATGCACACTTAAATGAGTTTGTTACTCCCACTGATATTAGAAGTTTGTGGCATGATATTATGTTGCAGGCGGTAAAAGTGAACATTTTCACCAGGAATTTATTTTCACGAGACATGGTGATTCGCAAAAAGTCATTCCGCTAATTTCTTCCCCGAACTAAAGTAACCTGAATTTACCTCGCCCATGTGTGACGGTTTAAAGGTTTTAAAATCAAACGAATTCTCACCGAATTAGCCTCAAAATTTTCATTACTTCATCCCAAAATAGCTCAAGCGCTTGGTGATCATAAAACACAAGAAACTCGAAATTAGTCTAGTCGTTGACACCGGAAGTAATTATCACGTGGTCTGCTAAAGTTCTCACACATTGGCGTAGATTATAGTCTTGGCAACTACATAAAGCTGCCAGTCATTTTCGTAGTATTTCGGCTGGTGTAAAAAGGGTGTTGAATTCTCTCGAATTCGTTTTTTTTTTTAGATCAAAGACCTGGACTCGGTATTCAAGAATTTTCAAAGCCACTTATTTTGGCTTTAAAATGAACTTAAAATATAACGCCTGTTTAATAACGACAAAACAATTTACAAAACAATATATCGGTTTGCGGATCTCCCGATAACTGTTTTTGCGACAACATATCAGCTGTATTTGACCAATGATCTTTTTTATTTGGACAGACAACTTCAAATACAGGTCAAGAATTCTGCACCAAACAACCAAAAAAAATAAAAGGGTATGGGCACTTCACACACAAGTGGCGCGGTCTGGACTCGGGTTGCAGGTTCAGTAGGCGGATTAAAACACTTGCCTCTGTTCAATGCTAAATGGAGTTGTACTTCAGAACGCTCACTGTCATTTTAAATTACACAAATGAGTCAATCCACATGAAACATTTAGTAAAATGATGGAAATACTTTTTTTCTGACGCCAATGAAGCTAAAAATGTATTCTAAAGTAGATCACACTTTGATTGTGGTCTGTCTGCAGTGTAGTTTTTGTGCTAATTACAGTCTCTCAGTCCTAATTAAAACTACAGGTTTACATCACGACTGGCCGTAGCTTGCAGAGCGATTTTATAAGTAGCTTTCAGACACTTATGAAGCGCCGAACATAGTATATGTTGTGATGCCTGCTGAGCCGGAAGTGATCACTTACTGCTTCCGGTTATCTGCATCACAGAGCCGTGCGTCATCGCTTCATTATGTTATAATGGCCTACCGAGCTGTTGGTTGATTTTATCTGTGGTCGGCGGAATTTTGTTGTGAAGTAGAACTACTTGTGATATGTCACACTGAAATCTCCATTAGTGAACTACGTAGTGAACAACTCCTGATTAGTGAATCACCTTCGTAGTGAACAGCTCCTCATTAATGAACACCTACATCGTGAACAACTCCTCATTAGTGAACCCCCTATGTAGTGAACAACTCCTCATTAGAGAACACCTACGTAGTGAACAACTCCTCATTAGTGAACCCCCACGTAGCGAACAATTCCTCATTAGTGAACCCCCCACGTAGCGAACAATTCCTCATTAGTGAATTCCCTACATAGTGAACAACTCTTCATTAGTGAACCGCCTACTTGGTGAACAACTCCTCATTAGTGAACCGCCTACTTGGTGACCAACTCCTCATTAGTGAACCACCTACTTGGTGAACAACTCCTCATTAGTGAACCCCTACGTCGTGAACACTATTTTCCTCCAGTTTACAACTGTCATTGTGAATTTTACACCTCCGCCAACTGTATAATGACTGCTTTAACTGGTCAAGTAGGGGTTCAAACGTGGTACTCTACATAGTGCAGTTTGAATTTTTCACTTCATCCACTAAAAAATGAATAGCCAGGAAACTGACACAAACCAAACTTGACCAGATTATAGGCGTTTATGAGCTCCCTTGCTGACAACAGGTTGGTGAATTTTCAAGGTGGTTCGAGGTCTTGTGAACAAAGCCCGATCACACGTTTGGTTGAAACTTGGTTTGAGTACTAGACCGAATTTCGCTACTCGTCGCGAAATGGCACCCACTTGCAATGGTAGAAGGCCAGAGACCCAATATATCTGGTCAAAGACACATTTTTTCAATGTTTCGACATAATTACCAGCTTCCGAATTATTATCCTGAACGAGGTCATCGAAGTAAATGTAATGTAAACTCTTTTAGGCACATATCAAATTCAGTTTTCTAACCGTTTTTGAGATACTGGTCAAGTTCCGGTTTTTTGACCCTGACCATGACGGAAGAGGTCAAGGTCACCGCGGTACTTCTTATATAACGTCTTTTAGACCCAAAGGCTCAAAATCGCTCTGTCTCTAACCGTTTTCGAGATAATAGTCAACTTCCGGTGTTTGACTTTGACCGTGACCCAGAAGGTCAAGGTCACCGAGGTATCTCTTATGTAACGCTGTTTAGGTCCGAGGGGTCGGAAATGAGCTCAAGATCGCTCTATCTCTCCTCGTTTTCGAGATAATTATAATAACTATGAGCTCATTTTCGCTCTGTCTCTAAACATGTTCGAGAAAATATTCAACTTCCGGTTTTTGACCATGACCGTGACCCAGAAGGTCAAGGTCATCGAGGTACCTCTTATGTAACGTTGTTTAGGCCCAAAGGCTCGAAAATGAGCTCAAAATCGCTTTTTCTCTAACCGTGTTCGAGATAATAGTCAACTTCCGGTGTTGGCCTTGACCGTGACCCAGAAGGTGAAGGTCACCGAGGTACCTTCTATTTAACGTTGTTTAGGTCCAAAGGCTCGAAAATGAGCTCAGAATCGCTCTATCTCTAACCGTAACCTTTGACCTTGACCCTCAAGGTCAAGATTAATGGTGAAAGTTTACCCCCTACTGAGTACGTTTTATGTGTTCAAAGTGGGATTTGAGCACCTTTATGGCTACTTAATAGACGTTTCAAAAAATATTTTGACCTCACTTTGACCTTGAGCTCTGAGGTTCAAGGTAAAAAAAATTGGCCTATTTCACGACAACTCGTTACCCTCTATGTTGCCGTCTTTCTACTACAAACCCTGTAGGAGGAGTTTTCTGGAAACCACTTTGAGGTCAAAAAATACTTTGACCTTAATTTCACCTTGACCTTGAAGGTCAAGGTAAAAAAATTGGCGGATTTCACGACATCTCATCACCCTCTATCTCTGTACCCAATTTCATCGCCCTACGTCAAGGAGGAGTTTTCTGGAAACCGAGGAGACGAAAAATAAAAAAAAAGGAAGGAATAAGCAGCCAGAAGTCTTAGCAGAGCATACCCATTTGCAAACTATTTCTGCAAGTGGGAATTATATGGATGAGCTCTCGGACGCATTAGATTTTGGTGACCTTGGGTGGTCACTGAAGTTCACGGCTGGACTTCAAATATTTACCTTTAACACCATCCCATGAGTGGATCTTGTGAGCACAATTCTACCAGGGCCTATGAACTCGCCTTACTGTGAATGCGAATGGCCTGTCGGGCTGATAAGATTTTGGTGACCTTACTTTTAAAATGCCGTCGTACGTGTGAATGTTATCATTCATGTGAACCCGATTCCGCCAATCAAAGAACGGATTTTCACGAACCTCGATGTGAATGTTCATCTGGATGTTCTCTTGGACTGTTTTAATTTTGGTGACCTTGAACTCTCCTTTTTCGGCACCTTCGTGTGCGTCTTGGGAGCAATATTCAACCAAAATGAAAACGGAAATGAAACTTATTTCGCCGGTTTTTCGTAAAACTGGGATGAGTATTAAAATATTCTTGGTGTGGTACCTTTTGATGACATTGAGCGGTCACTGAAGGTCACTACTGAACTTTGAATTTGAAATGCGAACATTAGCATTTACCATTAATGCTATTATAATTCCCAGCATATCCATGAGTTCATTTGGCATTTCATTGATCTATCCAGTTGCCGGGGTATCCGTGTTCCGACGAACTCATTTCGATTTTTTGCTGTCAGAACCTGTTTGGAATAAACAACAAACTGGGGAATAGGTGTTGGTCTAGTTTAAGTGGCGGCGTAGCGTTTTTTTTTGTTTTTTTTTGGGGGGGGGGTGCACCGTATGCTGTTTGTGTCGGCACCATGCACACAGTTGTACAGTTTTTGAATAACTTATTGCCTCCGGAAGGGGGCGGGCACTTGATTTCACATGTATGAGCTGCGGCCTCCCCGCCCCCCTACCTCTCATAAAAAAAAGAGGGAAAAGGGAGGTATTTTTGAGGCCGGACACAGAGTGCCAATTTCGTTAAAAAAGAGGGGATTTGCATTCAGTATAGCGCGAGGAGCGGGGGGGGGGAGTGGGATTTGGGGGAGGAGTCTTAGAACTGTACTCAGCGGTTAGTTGAAAAGGGTGGTATATTTCTAACTTAGCACTGTGCGTTTTGGGGTTGTTTTAAAAAGTCACGGACACGCATGGTAACCAGATAGCACGCGAGTGGCCCACCCCACCCTGGACTTACTGCACAGGTCGAACCTGTGGGGAATATATGCGATCGACCGCGTGTCGGTCGGTCGGTCTGTCGGCCTGTCGGTCTGTCGGTCTGTCATCAAGAGCTTGTTAACACGATAACTTAAAAAGGGCTGAAAGGATTTTACTGAAACTTGGTATGTAGCTTCTATGAGAACAAACACAGATCGGTATTGTAAATGGGCCAGGTTCGTCCAAGGAAAATGGACCAGCTGGACTTAGAAAATTTCAGCTCTTGATTGACTATTGTTAACACGATATCTCAAGAACAACTGCAAGGATTTAAATGAAACTTGGTGTGTAGCTTCTGTGGGCACTAACAAGGATCGGTATTGTAAATGGGTTACGTTGGCCCAAGGATAATGAACCAAATGGACTTTGAAATTTACCTAATACTGGAAATTATTATGCATCGCAATGAGTTTGTTAACGTGACATCTCAAGAGCAACTCGGGGGATTTGAATGAAACTTGCAGTGTTGCCACACCGTCCTGCTTTTTGCAGATGTCCTGCTTTTTTCGCATTTTTGGAAAACGTCCTGCTTTTGTCCTGCTTTTGAGCTAAAAAGGGCAAATGTCCTGCTTTTGTCCTGCTTTTAACAAAATTGTGAAATCTCGTCCAGCTTTTGTCCTGCTTTTATAACCAAATAATTCATTATTTAGTTCAAGATCAGATTTTTTGGCGCCTTCGGGGTCTCTACCTAGATTTTTCGGTGTTTGTACAGAGCGTGACTATTAGCAGGGTTGCCGGAATGAGTTTTTAAATATTTAGTCTTTATTTTCGCATCGTTTTTTCCCCTTCAAAACGTACTTTTTTCTACAAGCGTTCTTTACTGTTCTTTTTTTAGCCCCGGCTTCTTTCAGAAGCAGGGGCTATAACAGTTGTCCAAAGTATGTGCGAAAGAACGCTTTTAAGTTGAAAAATCGTATATTCTCCCAGGATGTCTTGAAATTTTGGTGGAAGGTAGTGCGCATAAGTGTCCACCTGGCTATTACTTTTGTGGCGATTCGTCAAAAATTGGCGAAAACATTAGCGAAAAACCAAATTTTTTTCGTAAAGTCTTAACTACTTCTAGGAAATTAATCTTACTGTTTTGAAAGTTTCAGATAAGCAACCAAATATTAGCGAAAATATTGGCGAAAAACCAATTTTTTTCGCGAAATCCAGACTATTTCAAGGAAAGTAATGTTACTGTCTTGAAATTTTAAGTGAAGGTAGCGGGCGTTACTCTGTCCCTGGGCATTACTTATTTTGTCGAAAACAAAATTAAGTAAAATCGTAACTAACTGCTGGAAAATAGTGTTACTGTGTAGAAATTTAAAGTAAAGGTAGTAGGAGACACTACCGAGTCAGGTGTTACTTTTATTGGCGATTCAACAAACATTGGCGAAAATACAACACCAAAAATATAAGTAAAATCTTAACTAACGACTGGAAAACAATCTTGCTGTCTTCAGATTTTAAATAAGATCGCAGGAGTTACCACCTACCTGGCTGTACCTTTTTTTTTGGCGATTTGGCAAAAATTGGCAAAATATTGGCGAAAAACGAAATTTTGCCTTACAATCTTAACTACTTCTAGGAAAGTAATCTTACTGTCTTGAAATTTTAAGTGAGAATAGCAAGCATTTCTACCTATCTGGCTGTTACTTTTTTTTGGTGATTGGTCAAAAATTGGCGAAAGTTCTGGCAAAAAACCAAAATTTTTCAGTAAAATCTTAACTAACCACTGAAAAATAACCATACTGTCTTGAAATTTTAGATGAAGGTAGGAGGCGTTACTACCTATCTGGCTATTACTTATTTTAGCGATTCGCCAAAAATTGGCGAAAACCCAACAAATTTTCGGTAAAATCTTGACGGTCTCCAGGAAAATAGTCCAAGTCTTGAAATTTTACGTAAAATTTGCAGACCTTCCTACCTACCTGTGCTGGTACAATTTTTGCTGATTGGCCAAAAATTGGCGAAAATTTGGCCTAAAATCTAAAAAACGAAATTCCATAAATTTTGAACTAACCCCAGTAAAATAGTATTACTGTCTTGAAATTTTAAGAAACGGTAGTAATCAATGTTACCTAACTGGCTATGAATGTTTAGTGGCAAAAAAATCGGCGAATATTTTGGCGAAAAACCAAAGAAATTTTTACATTCCCGTCGTCATGAAATTTGTAAGTAAAGTTTTAATTTTTGAACTTCAGAATTAAATGCAGTTTTCCTTCATGTTCTGGCGCTGCCCATACGTGGTTATCTCGAGTTAAGTCACTTTCTAAACTAAAATATTGCGTCCTGCTTTTGTCCTGCATTTTTGAAAAAATCGTCCTGCTTTTGGCAGGACAGCGTCCTGCTTTTAGCTTAAAAGGGCGTGGCAACACTGAACTTGGTATGTAGCTTCTATGGGCACTAACAAGGATCGGTATTGTAAATGAGTTAGGTTGGCCGAAGGAAAATCAACCAAATGGATTTGAAATTTACCAAATCCTGGAAATTATTCAGCATCGGACTGAGTTTGTTAACACGATATCTCAAGAGCAACTGCAGGGATTTTAATGAAACTTGGTATGTAGCTTCTATGGGCACTAACAAGGATCGGTATTGTAAATGAGTTAAGTCGGCCGAAGGAAAGTCAACCAAATGGATTTGAAATTTACCAAATCCTGGAAATTATTCAGCATCGGAATGAGTTTGCTAACACGATATCTCAAGAGCAACTGCAGGGTTTTTAATGAAACTTGGTATGTAGCTTCTATGGGCACTAACAATGATAAGTAGTGTAAATGAGTTAGGTTGGCCGAAGGAAAATCAACCAAATGGATTTGAAATTTACCAAATCCTGGAAAATATTCAGCATCGGAATGAATTTGTTAACACGATATCTCAAGGACAACTGCGGGGATTTCAATGAAACTTGGTGTGTAGCTTCTATGGAAACAAATACAGATGGTATTGTAAATGGGCCAGGTTCGTCCAAGGAAAATGCACCAACTGGACTTGGAAAATTTCAGCTCTTGATTGACTATTGATGGCCGTGTTTAACTGATGGGCAGGGGCTGTGGGGAATATGTGGGCCATGCACACTGCTCTAGTTGTATCTGTATGAAAACACTATCAAAGTGAAGTTTATTAATTCTCCTAAATTATTATTGTTCAAGTATTTTAATATAAAATGCCTTCAAACAGAAACCAAGTTAATGGATCTCGAGAAGTCCTGCTAAAAAGAGAGCTTAGCTTTTTATCTATTGGCCATGTTATCAGTTGTTATGGGTCGCTTTGACCGTCTTGGGATTGTCTGCAGGGGCTGTGTCACGGTCTCCTTGGCAACGATGGGAGAATTTTTATTCTGTGACATTTCCTGGCTTGACAGTTGTTATGTCGACCTTTTGCTTTCCGACGTCGTGAGTTATTGTGAATATTCAGCTTTTGCTTATTTATTGCATTATCTCTTTATTTATTTATGAACTGGGAGTACATGCGAATTGCCACGCCCGTCGGTCAGCCATTTTGACCCTAACACTATTTAGTTTTACTTCTTCAGGTCATATCACACGCGACGGTGTGACTGCACCCTGGTGGATTTGAAATTTACCCCCTCGTTATCTGCCACGTTGATATTCCATTTCTCTGTAGATTTGCACCAGTTTTCATTGAATATTTGGATCAGCCACAGAGAATAAATACACACTTGAAGGCAGAAATAAATTATTGATACAAAACGTTATAAGAAGTCGAGATTTGCAAGTTTTACATGTTGATGCCGTGCGTAGGCCGCGTAATCAATAATACTGGCATTTACGGCGATGTAAAAAGAAAAAGTGAAACCGGCTGCTTGAAGGAGGCGCGGGTGGGGGGGGGGGGGGGGGGAGAGGGAAGAGCGGGGTTGGGGGTACCACTTAAATATGCCTCTCATCTACAGTGCCGGTTGTTAGCTTGAGTGTGATTTCTCACAACTGAACCCTTTATGGCTGACAAAAATGTGGGCGCGGGTGACGAGGGGTTTTTTTCCGGCGTGAAGAGTTCCCCATGCAAACCTCCCCCCCCCCTTTTCCCCCCCACACATCCTTTCAATCTCTCACGCATCCCACATATGTGGTGTGTGTGCGTTTGTTTGATTAGGTGTTACACCTGAAACCAGGACAAATTTCAGCGCCTCATTTGACCCCGAAAAAAGCTCTTAGTTTTATGTAGCAGTTTTCATTATTGATGAACGAGGGAAACTGCTTACATTTTATAATGTATGCAGTGGTTTTATGCCAGAAAATATGCCCGATTTACCATATATGCTTTGGGTTGTTGCCAGGAAATAGACTCGATTTACGATATATGCGGTGGTTCTATGCCAGAAAATATGCCCGATTTACGATATATGCCTTGGGTTGTTGCCTGGAAATACACTCGATTTACGATATATGCGGTGGTTCTATGCCTGAAAATATGCCCCATTTACGATATATACCTTGGGTTGTTACCAGGAAATACACTCGATTTACGACCCCCCCCCCCCCCCCCACCTCCCCGATTCAGATTAAACACATCCCGGATCTATTCATAACATTGTATGATATTATAGAGATCGGACGAGTAGGCGAAGACTGATCAGTTGGTTAAGGTTTTAAGAAATACACAGAGAGAAAAAAAAACACGTTGAAGATTTTGCAAAATGGTTGGCTAATTTGCTCAACATCGCTCACGGCACACACTGTATGTTATGCACAACCTGATAAAAGACACCACTGCAATAATTACCCTAAAATGAAGAAAGGGTGGACATATTTTGCCAGATATACTTATTTGAGACTTAGCGTTCGGGAGCATACTCTAGTTCGTTGCGTATTCTAACCATTCCCAAATTCAAGCACATAACAACTGCGCACGTGTGCGCTTAGTTAGACCACGCTCCTCTCCCCCCTCCCCCTCCCCCCACCTATTTTCCCCTTGGCGCGCATCGTAAAACTTATAACCTATCATTTTATCATAGCTAGAGGGATTATTTATTAGTTCGCACTCGGCTTAACAACAGATTTTATGACGTGTTGTCTGGAAACGAGTGCGAAACTTATTTTCGTCCATCCATTTATGAAAGAGTTTGATAAATACAGCCAGTTTTACGCCGCAAGCCTTGGTTACATTTGCCCTCGCTAATGGGATAACAATTAATGAGAGTGAAGGACGTGGGTGGACGAAGAGGAGCTGGAGCTGGGGAGAATTGCAATGAAAATTGCTGTAGCCGCCATTTTAGAATCACATTTTATTTATTTTTTTTTTTGCTTTGGCTTTTGACATTTGAAAGCCCCTCTCAGTCACACCCACACTTGTGTTGTAATACTGTTTGTTTGGGGAATGTGTGGTTCGAGGGGGTCGGGGGATTGGTGAGGAGGGGGGTGGGGGGCGGGAGTTGTGCCTTAAAGATAGAGTTAGTGTCATCTCTCAGGCATCTATGTATTACACCTACCTCATCAGCGAGATTCTCTCCGGTGAACCGGGGTGGGGGGGGGGGGCGGGGTGTGGGGGGGGGGGGGGACTAGGAGGTGTGCCAAGTCTGAAAAAATCCCTCACCCACTCTACCCCCCTCCCCTCCCACCTCCCAAAAAAAGATGTCGAAGAGACGTGAGGGCGACAGCTAACGTCTTATGGACTTAACTGCAGGGTCCCCCCCTCTTCCGCTTCGGCAAGTCTGGCGCCGCCTACAGGAGGGAAGAGGGGGGGGGGGGTGTTTTAACTCCAACTGATTTGATCAGCGGCTCGATCTTTATAATCGTCCTGTTCCTTTCATACTAATTAAAATCACATTAAAATCACACAATATGTATAAAATTTAAAAGTCACAGTGCATAAGAAAATGTCCTGTCAATTTGTTTTTGCAAGATGCAATTCCCAGTCTTTGGTTGAAAACGATGGAAATTTAATTGACAAATTCTGAGGTAAAATTTCTTGTCCTTTTTTCAGTTAGCACAAAAAGATGAGGAAGATTTTGATAAAAACAAACATGTTATTTCAGTTGACAGTCAAGTTAATGAGAATAACTCCTAATACACTTAAATGGCTTCTTGCAAGCATTTTTACTTTTTTCCCTGCTTTCCTTACCATAAAGAAGACTGCCAATTGACAGGGCCAAAACTCAATTACTGTTTTTAACTGCTGCAGTGATTTCACAATGGGTTGTCTAGACTTTTGGGGAAAGGGGATGGGTGTTTAGAAAGACAGATAAGGAGTTGCATTTCATCTCCTG
The DNA here is from genome assembly GCA_949752745.1 of Protula sp. h YS-2021. Taxonomy (NCBI): domain Eukaryota; kingdom Metazoa; phylum Annelida; class Polychaeta; order Sabellida; family Serpulidae; genus Protula; species Protula sp. h YS-2021. The sequence goes on along the minus strand of OX457030.1, from coordinate 13,526,019 downwards.
AATTCGTCAACATTCGTCAGCAACAGGGAATTTAGAGGCGGTGTGTACATCTGTGAGCCATTTCTTTTGGAAAGGTCAAGCCTACAGAGGAATATATAGAAAAAATGTGACTTCTTCACCAAGCCTCGTTTTCGTGTTTCATATATTGATGAGCATTTCAACGCCAGAACGACATTGGATATAATGATATGCACGTCGTAAAATCATAAACACGTTATAACAACATCGTGTGCACGTTATAACAACATCGTATGCACATTATAACATTAGCGTTATCTGTACGCAGATAGCAAACTTTTACTTGTTTAAATCTATCTGTAATAACGACAAATCGGTATTGTTGACATGTTGTCTTGTCCATGTCGCTACAACGAGGTTCTGCTGTACTTATTACCGATAAAGTACCAGAGACAGTACCGGAAACCGGCCACTAGCACCAGAGACAGTACCGGACACTGTTCACTAGGACAAGAAACAGTACCGGACACTGCCCACTGGCCCCAGAGACAGTACCGGACACTGCCCACTGGCACCAGAGACAGTACCGGACACTGCCCACTAACCAGGCAGTACCGGACACTGCCCACTGGCACCAGAGACAGTACCGGACACTGCCCACTAGCACCAGAGACAGTACCGGACACTGCCCACTGGCACCAGAGACAGTACCGGACACTGCCCACTAACCAGGCAGTACCGGACACTGCCCACTGGCACCAGAAACAGTACCGGACACTGCCCACTGGCCCCAGAGACAGTACCGGACACTGCCCACTGGCACCAGAGACAGTACCGGACACTGCCCACTGGCACCAGAGACAGTACCGGACACTGCCCACTGGCACCAGAGACGGTACCGGACACTGCCCACTGGCACCAGAGACAGTACCGGACACTGCCCACTGGCACCAGAGACAGTACCGGACACTGCCCACTGGCCCCAGAGACAGTACCGGACACTGCCCACTGGCACCAGAGACAGTACCGGACACTGCCCACTAACCAGGCAGTACCGGACACTGCCCACTGGCACCAGAGACAGTACCGGACACTGCCCACTAGCACCAGAGACAGTACCGGACACTTCACTAGGACAAGAAACATTACCTGATACTGCCTACTAGCAACATCACCCCTCTCTCATGCCCGATCCATAGAAGGTGGATGGTATTGTTACTCATATAGGTCAGTTTAGTGGGTTTTCCTTTTTCAGTATCGCTGTATATATATATATATATATATATATATATATATATATATATATATATATATATATATATATATATATATATATAATCTGTATGTGTACTATAAAAGTACGCGAATTGAACCACCGCAGGCAGAGTTCTTTTTTCTTTTTTTTTCTTGTTGCTTTTCTTTTTTTTTTTCTTTTTTTTTCTTTTTTTTTTTGCTGCATCAAGATGCACTAGATGCTAATTACATTAATACCGAGCAGGGCACTTTCTCACAAAAGGTCTCCAATTAGATATGTCGCAAAATAACGCCTCAAGCAAACCTATCTTCTATGAAACAAAAAAAATTGTACCAATTTGCGTGGGGTGAAGCCATTGTTATCTTTCACGAAAACTCCACTATGTACCTACATGTCTGGTCCACTTCCTATGTGCGATGGCACAAAAAAGAAACACAAACCTTGGAGGGTATGTTACCCGAGGGGATGCTTGGTCTCGCAAGTATTACTGGTGTACGCTCAGATGCTGCGCCATATATATATATATATATATATATATATATATATATATATATATATATATATATATATATGTGTGTGTGTGTGTGTTACAGGGAATCTGTGTAATTAGCGATTTCATGAAATCCCTAGGGAATTCGTGTAATGAATAAGCTTATATTGACTGTAACATTATTTTGAAAAATTATTCATTCAGAAAGGCTGTTTAGCGGTTCTTCAAAACTGTGTATCCCCTTTCACATCGAAAGGAATTGGAATTTATAACATTACCATCCAAAATAACAGAATTTGGCGTGAAATGTGACATAAGTTACGTAGGATAAAAAATACCGCTAAATTCAGGTACTGAAGTATCTCATGAATGATAGTTTGGCAATCGAGTGCTTTGAGTATATTAATTCAAAATGTACTATTAATTTCGGTAAAATACCACATTGCAAACATGAAAATTCTCAATAAAAACATCAAAATTGATTGGGCAAGTTATTACACGAATCCAGTGGGGATTTCATGAAATCCATAATTTCACAGATTCCCTGTAACATATATATATATGTTGTATAAGCAGTCCGAGGACAGCACTAGTAACCAAGTAACGGTGTTTGTGTCGTCCACGTATTAATTAGGAACAATAAGCTTGTACCCAGAAATTACATTTTATTCCGAGCGAATAATTTCGTGCAGATCTAATCCTCAAAGGGAACGAGTCAAACAGATTGAAAAAAAAGACCACACACGCAGACGTAGTCGATCAGAAATCGATGATCAAGGAAGACATTTTGTTTCTCGCATTAATTCTTTGTTCGCAGACATTTTCATTTGCGAGCGGTTTCGAATAAATGTGATGCTATTCCTCATGAACTTGTTGGTTTTGTGTTATCTTACAGTCAAAAAAAAAAAAAAAAAAAAAAAAGAAAAAGAAAGAAAGAAAGAGAAACACACACACAATTTAAAAATAAAGTTAGACGGGTGATGATGATGTGGCAGTGTGACGATGGAGCCAACACCTTAGATACCGTGCGTCATGGCTATAATTACAGGGGCTTCACGTAGCTCTGTTTGGCGAGTGGGTACAGGGTCTGACTGATGCTACAGCAACCGTTTCATTGTCAATTGACATCCTCTCGCAGATCATTTTTTACTTCTGTGCAAACTAATTATACAAGAAAAACCAGTTTCACACCATATTTGAATAATAATAAAAATAATAATAATAATAATGTTCTTCTTCTTCTTCTTCTTCTTTTTCTTCTTTCACCTCTCTCTTCTGCAATTCATTTTATACATTCGAAGTTTTTTTGTGCCAAGAAAATTAACACGGTATTTAAGAGAAGGGAGTTGCAGTAATTGGTTGGGTATGATTAATATATAAAGATATAGGTGCGGAAGTATGAAGGGGCCAAACGTGTCAAAATGTATAATATGAATGAGATCGATAAGTGCGCTTACGGTATAACAGCCTTTAGATAACTCAGGATTATTTTTTTCTTTTCGTCATGAGAGTTTAATGGGCGTTGAAAAAAATATACAAAAGAAGCAAATTGGTCTGAATGCCGCATGTATTAGTCATAGCTGCACACGAAATGTGGGGCTGTCACGGTTAACGAAGTGGAAAAAAAGCGGAGAAAATATCGGTCTATTTTAGTATCTTCTCGTTTATGTGATAGATACGGAAACGGTACGAACATTGCGGTACGCGATCCCGTAGTATTCGTATATGGTATAAGGTCCTTCGAAGTCATGACTACATTTGACTATCATTTCGTGACATATTGACTACAGTTGACTACCATTTTGTATTGTTGAAACAACGGTTATCTTGAGACTTTAGCAAGGGAGGCGGAATGGAGGGGTGGGCGGGGTGTGGGGGGGGGGGGGGGTAGTGTAACAGAGCATATATTACTTGGATGTTTTTGGGGGCCATTGTCATCGCGCCTTAGTTATAAAATTTAATGCTAACAGAATACTCCAAAAGTTATTGTATGGTAACTGTTAGTATGTGCAGGGTTGGCGCAGACTGGTACCAAGTGCCTCCAGGCTTTACAATATTTTTTTTCCAGTTTAAGGTGTTTTTATGAAGAGAAGATGTATTAGTGAAGAACTTCTGTATCTTCGTGTTTTGTAGGTGACCTGGCTGATTTGATTTTTGTGTTCTTTGATCCGATTGGCCAAGCACTATGTAAGAGAACTCTGAATCTGGTTGAGAATCTGAACGAGAAGCATGCAGAAAGGATGCGCTTCTACCTGAGCAAGGCTGACGAGGCGGGGCACGAAGCTGACAGACAGGTGAGGCTCCTCCCTTCTGCCTGAGCAAGGCTGACGAGGCGGGACACGAAGCTGACAGACAGGTGAGGCTCCTCCCCTCTACCTGAGCCAGGCTGACGAGGCGGGGCACGAAGCTGACAGACAGGTGAGGCTCCTCCCTTCTGCCTGAGCAAGGCTGACGAGGCGGGACACGAAGCTGATAGACAGGTGAGGCTCCTCCCTTCTGCCTGAGCAAGGCTGACGAGGCGGGACACAAAGCTGATAGACAGGTGAGGCTCCTCCCTTCTGCCTGAGCAAGGCTGACGAGGCGGGACACGAAGCTGACAGACAGGTGAGGCTCCTCCCCTCTGCCTTAGCAAGGCTGACGAGGCGGGGCACGAAGCTGATAGACAGGTGAGGCTCCTCCCTTCTACCTGAGCAAGGCTGACGAGGCGGGACACGAAGCTGACAGACAGGTGAGGCTCCTCTCTTCTGCCTGAGCAAGGCTGACGAGGCGGGGAACGAAGCTGACAGACAGGTGAGGCTCCTCTCTTCTACCTGAGCAAGGCTGACGAGGCGGGACACGAAGCTGACAGACAGGTGAGGCTCCTCCCTTTTACCTGGCGTATGTGCCTCAAGGGTGGATGACTTTCAAATTACCTTTTATGTCAACTCCACAACATTTCTGGACTTCATCACTTCATTTTCTTTGTGTAGTGTAGTGCCATATTTTTGGGTGTAAAGAAAAACCACTCCGTATTGTACTGTTAAGATGTGATAGCCACAAGCCCGGCTGGATGTTCCATCATCATTGATTTCCCATTGATTTATCTTCAGTGATGGGACGTCGGAGAAAGCTCCACACCTGTGATTAAAAGCACACAAGACGAGTCACAGCTTTGGCCTTTGTTGGGTCATATTTTTACTCTTCTTTACTAATATATTTTACTGTTTGTGAAGAAGTATAGTCCGTAAATGCAGTGGGTGTGTCCATCAAGCAGTAAATATCCTGATTCATTTCATGTTTTGCAGTCAAGAGTACTTAAATAAAAGCGGAACTCACGTAATTTTTAGGTAGGAGCGTTACCTGTCTCTAATAATATAAGGTATTAACAGCGGTTCTTTCGAGACTGGTATTTACCTTCTGTGGTCTGTGAACAAATATCAATCTCCGTATCTGAATATATATATATATATATATATATATATATATATATATATATATATATATATATATATATATATATATATATATATATATACAGCATACAAGTCGTGTGACATACGTCATGGCGTGTATGCCGTCTGTTTACAGCGCGTCATGATGCAGATTGTGCAGGAGCTGTGCAAGAGGCCGGGACTGAACCGTACAGGCTTCGACATGCCCACGATCTACATACCTAACCCGAACAAGGTGATACTCCCTCCCACACCCCCTCATCCCCCTCCGGCCCCCTCATACCCTTCCCCCCCGCCTCCAACGTATGCAAGAGGCCGGGACTGAACCGTACAGGCTTCGACATGCCCACGATCTACATACCTAACCCGAACAAGGTAATGCCCCCTCCCACGCCCCCTCATGCCCCCCCCCCCGCCTCGAACGTGTGCAAGAGGCCGGGACTGAACCATACAGGCTTCGACATGCCCACTATCTACATACCTAACCCGAACAAGGTGATACTCCCTCCCACACCCCCTCATCCCCCTCCCGCCCCCTCATACCCCTCCCCCCCCCCGCCCCCAACGTATGCAAGAGGCCGGGACTGAACCGTACAGGCTTCGACATGCCCACCATCTACATGGCTAACCCGAACAAGGTGATACTCCCTCCCACACCCCCTCATCCCCCTCCCGCCCCCTCATACCCCCCCCCCCGCCTCCAACGTATGCAAGAGGCCGGGACTGAACCGTACAGGCTTCGACATGCCCACGATCTACATACCTAACCCGAACAAGGTAATGCCCCCTCCCACGTCCCCTCATGCCCCCCCCCCCCCCCGCCTCGAACGTGTGCAAGAGTCCGGGACTGAACCGTACAGGCTTCGACATGCCCACCATCTACATGGCTAACCCGAACAAGGTGATACTCCCTCCCACGCCCTCTCATTCCCCTCCCGCCCCCATCGTATGCAAGAGGCCGGGACTGAACCGTACAGGCTTCGCCATGCCCACCATCTACATACCCAACCCGAACAAGGTGATACTCCCTCCCACGCCTCCCTCATCCATCCCGCCCCCTCATCCCCCGCCCCCCCCCCCCCAACGTGTGCGAGAGGCCGGGACTCAACCGCACCGCTTTCAACATGCCCAACATCTGCATAGCTAACCCGGACAAGGTAATGCACCCCCCACCTCATTCCGTCCCCCGCCTGGCTGAGCTGTGATGCTATGATGTCATGATATGTGACTCCGTCAGCGTTTCCTTGTTTCGCTTTCCCTTTACATATAGACAAATTGTTAGGGAAAAAAACTAGGTCATCCACACTATTCTGCAAGCAATCGCCTAATCGAATAATACAAAATATTCGTTTGACGTAATTTTCGTGACGTTTCAATGCCATGTTGGACTTGAGGCATGACAGATAACTATACGTTTGTGCAACTGTTGGCTTATGCTGTCTTTAGTCTTTGCCTGTTGGGAGAAAATTGTCCTTTGTGCCTTAAAACCAGAACATATATGAACGTTCGAAGAATTTCCTTTTCAGAACCTGGTTATTTCTTCTATGTGAAGGATACTTCGGAGGGGGAGACATTCATATAGAGATTAGCGTTCATCGCTTGTTTTTTGTTCATGCAGGGATGGTGTTCTTTGTCTGTTTTTGTTCATGCAGAGATCGGGGTGTTCATTGCCTGTCCATGGAGGGATGGTGCTCATTTCGTTTCGTGTTCGTTGCCTCTCTTTGAACGTTGTAAACGATTGACTATTCCTGCATCTTACATGTACCAGGCTCCGGCATTTGCCGGTAAAAAAAGTGTCATTTTTTTGTGAATTCGAGCGAAATGTTACGGGGCCAAAATATCAGGAAGCAAAATGTCGCAAAGTTAATGTACTCGTCTCCCCTCAATCTATACACTTGCTCAAACCTGTTTTTGCGCGAGCTAAAGCATATATCATCCCTGTGTGAAATGTTCCGTCTCCAAGCAACCAATACAAGGAACTTCGCTGACCTTTTGTCAAACACCAAGAAGATTCTTCCTGCGGCTAGACATTCTCCAGCCAGACAGAGTCCTCAATAGAATGTCACTGTTCGCATCTGTGGATCTCCCGAGTTTTAGGGTCCTAATGAATTAGGCTGGTTCAGTGCAGGGTGGCTGAGTGACGCAATAACTTAACTACGCCATCGCAGTATAGACCAACAACAACAAAAAAAGTAGTAAAACTAAAAGCACATGACAAAAACGTTTTGCCATCTAGTTTGCCTCTAGACATTTGCGATCGCCTCGCATCTGTTTTTGGCAATTTGCAAATTTCATTTCTTTATCATTTATTTATTTTATTTATTTATTTATTTCTCAGTAACAGTAATCTAGTTTTGAAAAAAATATATATATATGTAAAACTGGCATCGGTGGAGATTGTAGTTTTGTGGTATTATGTATATGATCTTGCCAAAATTTCAGTTAATTTTAAATGATTCAAGTCATACCGCTTATAACTGCTTTCATAAATGTTGCAAAACCTTTACCATTGTAACAACTAAAAAAAAAAAGTAATTAAAAAACTATTGAAGAAATATATGCCATTGAGGTAGTCCGAACACACAGAGGTATACACCTGAAAAAAAAACGTCTGAATGTGTAAGTTGTACTGGAGGGATATTTTCACAAAGAATGTTAATTGGACAATCTAGGTCAAGAGGGGGAGGGGGGGGGGGGGTTCCTTTGTGGCGTGAGGGAGAGAGTACTGGACCAATGTACAGCGTTCACAGACGCCACCCAGGTCTTATCGGGCATATGATATGCTGATAGTTAGCCTTATTTTTTCACTCTTTAGCACCCACCCACCCCCGCCTATATTTTTACCAGATCTCTCTGCACCATTTCGTGCGCTTTGTAATACCGTCGTTGAGGTAATGTTACATGCGCATTGGTGCTTGGTTTAAAGCCATGTTAATTAAAATATTCACTATATTACCTTATTTATGTTAAAAAAGCGAAAACAAGAAAAAAAGGTGGCATAACTCTGCACACGCATTTATCTGTCATTGGGATGAGGAGGGAAATGTTTTTTTTTCACCTTTCAATCACGCCATCCTCCCCCCCCCCCCCCCCCCCCCCCGCCCAGAAAAAGTCATTGACAGTCATTGTTGCAACACTTTCCGATGCGGACGGTACAACAGTTATCGACTTCCCCATTTTTTTAGGCGTCCATGTTTTTACCACGTCAACCTTTTGCACGTTCTGGTTGTTGACATTTTGCCTAGTGATGTGTTTTTGTCCGATGGGAAGCTTGAGGTACGATATATACCAGGAGCGCTTTATGAAAACTTTCGTTGAGCGGAAGTACCAGAACAGCTTACGAGATTATATTCCAAACGCCACAGCCGAATCATTCCTATATTATCCAATCCAATCTCGTACAGCCTCCCAATTGTCTAGAAACAATTCTCCTTTTGCACAAGGAATCACATAAGAGATCGTCATCCACTGGGTAATATCGATGGAATTTTCAGAATGGGTTCTCTATTTTATGGCAAATAAAACAACGTGGTAATTTATTAATAAGACACTGGGCCCAGCCGTGCTTTATTTACTGCAAATCCGTCTACTCATTTTTCCCTCACAGAACCATTCATTTGTCAGTCTGCACCAAGTTTTTGCCGGCTATTTTTTTTTTTTTTTTTTTTTTTTGCTATTATTTTTAGAGACCCCCCCCCCCCTTATTACTTGTTTATTGCGTCTACCCTCTTTATTACTTTCAGTCTGTGTGCTTTGTCTCAATATACAGATTCATAAGTAAATGGTTGCGTGGTAACCCCAAGCTCCTGACTCTTTAGACAGTCTGACAGTCTGTGTGTCCGCGTTGGTTAGTGGAACAGAGTGTCCCTGTTCTGGTCGGATCTGACGCTGGTTTGCATGGTCTCATCTGGATCAGAGTGTCCCTGTTCTGGTGGGATCTAATGCTGGTCTGCGTGGTCTCATCTGGATCAGAGTGTCCCTGTTCTGGTGAGATCTGATGCTGGTCTGCGTGGTCTCATCTGGATCAGAGTGTCCCTGCCTGAACGAAATACACAGACAAGTCTTTCTCCGACCATTCAGATTATTTTCACTGTCCACATCCTTTTTCGCCTCCACAGTTCCCACTCGCGTCCATCAACAATTTCTACTAAGGCTATGTATTTGGACCCGCGGAGAACAATTTTTATTTGCAGAATTATTCATTTCAACATAATTAGTCCACCGTCTTCTTTTGCAAAAATGTTATCTCAACGCAGTTTCGTAAATTAAAGTTTTCAAATAAGCTAGTGCTCATGCTTTCATTTTTAAGAATCGACAAGTAGAATTCTCCTGTAAAGTGTTATGGATTAAGAACGAATAAATTTATATTATAGAATGCCCCTCAAGCGGTTTCATAGCGAAATTTTTCATAGCAAAATATAGTATTTTTTTGCCCATTTATCCGATAACTTCGGTTAATATCGAGTGTGGTATTCACAGTGTTTTTGTGTTTCGCAAGGCATGCAAATTAATAAGTGCCAACTTTGATCAAAACTATCGATTTAGAATAAACCCTGTGGCTGGATGTGTGTACAACATTTTAGACACCATTTTATATAATCTTGCTAACAGTATTAATCAAACAAGCTGCTTGCATTGTGTCAGCTTACCACCTTTTTTTTTTTTTTTTTGGTTTTGGGTAATGCAGAACTCTTACTAGAGCTAACAAACCTTGGCCAATGGGTTTAGGTTCTAGTCTTTAAAGAGGTCCGGAGGTACATGGAGATGGTTTACCATCTGGCACCGTTGAGTATTTTCATATACTCATGGTCTCCATAGGGAGTATAGGACCGACACATGCCTATTGACCGAGTAGCGCATGTGGCAAGTCGAGACGATCGGCCGTGGTTGTCCTTGTGTGGCTATGTGGAATATCCATTCGATGGCGACCACAGTCGACCAGACAGATAGACAGACAAGTAAGCGGACGAAATGAATTAGAAGAAGAGAATGTGTGTAAAATCTGGTCCGCGCTGGGCACACAATTTTAGACCTGTCGCAGTCCTTCTCTCAAACATTCAGTTTCTGCTGTCAAATATTCACAGTTATTACTGTTGACCATGCATTGTTCCTGCTGTAGACCATCTACAGTTGTTACTGTGGACCATGCACTGTTTCTGTTGTAGACCATTCACAGTTGTTTCTGTGGACCATGCACTGTTTCTGCTGTAGACCATTCACAGATTTTACTGTTGACCATGCACTGTTTCTGCTGTAGACCATCCACAGTTGTTACTGTGGACAATGCACTGTTTCTGTTGTAGGCCATCGGACCATTCACTGTTTCTGCTGTGGACCATTCACAGTTTTTACTGTGGACCATGCACTGTTTCTGCTGTAGACCATCTAGTGTTGTTACTGTGCACCATGCATTGTTTCTGTTGTAGACCATCCACAGTTGTCACTGTGGACAATGCACTGTTTCTGCTGTAGACCATCCACAATTTTTACTCTATGCTATTTACAGTTCCTAAACTCGACCATTTAGTTTCTTCTCTTGACCCTTTACGTCTCCTTCTTTTGGTAATTAACAGTTCTTGTTCTCGGCGACATGCAGTTCGGAAGTTAGATTCTGCTGGAGGACAGCCCGCATATATTTTCCACAAGGGACATAGCACAAGAAAATCCGGGTGTCTTTGATTCTGTCTATTTGAGTTTTCAACCAAAGGCGGGTTTCCACTAAATGTGACATATATTAAAGTACACGGACACGATTAGACTTAATAATGGATATGAATATAGAAACCTATATATAGAAATAGAAACCTGTAACCGGGAAGTGTTTTAATTGCGAAGAATTATTGTAAAATTAAAGATAATAATGAACAAAAACAAGAATTCATGATTGTGTTTGAATGATGTGATCAATAGCATTCGGTAGTGTCCTCAAGTTGAAGGAGGATACAGGATGACAAGTTTTTTGGGTTGTTTTTTTGGAAATAATGTCATTGTCTTTTTCCAGCCGAGTCGCTGCGTGAACCAAATCGAAGACGTGTGCAAAGACATAGAAAAGACCATCAACCAGACCATTCAAAACACACTGAATTCGTTGGAGAAAGACTGCGAAAAAATCGCCGAGACTGTTGACAAGAAGTTGCAGATGGACAGGTGATTGAATGTAGTGACGTCATTATTGAACATGTGATTTTCTTGTTTATATGGTGATAAGTGATCACATTGATCGTATGATTGGTGTGTGTTTGCCGTATAGATACAAAAATGCAGATTCTCATAGAAACCATAGTTGTACAGCACAGCGACCGTTTCTACAGTAACCATTTCTTCTGTTCTCAAGGATGCTCTGGTGAGATTCTAATCTGTTAAACTGTACGAAAAATCATCTAGCCATATACGAGAAAGACCTAATTATAAAAACAACATCAGTGATACTGTTAAAAAGACGATATTAAGTTGAATTTCTGCTTCAAAAGCGACAATAGACGTGATACATTCTACTGGATGAAACGCGATCCGATGCTGGTTTTTGCGCAGTGCCTTTCTGTTTCCCCTGTCACTGAGAGAAGGCGTTGTTTGAAATCCTTCCCTTTCCGCGGTCGTCAACCCCTGTGACGTCACGAGAAGCGCGCACTGACAGCTATTTCTCACACCTCATTATTCTCAACGAATACGAATGTTTTGTGTTCACGAATTCTAACATATGATTCAGTACAACATCCCTGTATTTGTGAAGTACGGAGAAATTCACCGTTTACTTAGCACTTTGTTTTAATACTCCCCCCCCCTCCCAAGTTATTTCCGGACGTTTTGAGCCACACCTTGTTCTGACGTGTTTCAGTTAACATTTCCTCGGTATTTTATATTCCTCAGGGGAGATATTAATACATTAACAAGTTGCAAAACACCATGAAGAATCCAATCTTATGTGACACTTTAACCCATGTCTGCCATTATACATAAAATGTCAATAGGTGTAAAGCAGTGATTTCGCTCGACAGCAAAAAAACGGCGAAAAGCACTGTCGGATATTATACTGATGTAAACATTAGGAGTTGTCATCAAAGAAGTCGTGCGAACTCCAGGATATTATGTCAAATAAAACTTGCCCTTATCAGTGATATTTGCATGACGAGTGCAAGGGCTTCACGCCTGTTTTTATTGCGCCATCTGGTGGCGGGCGGTCGGCGCTATGAAGTTTGTCCCTTGCTTCCCTAACGACCATAACAATGGGCACGAAAGGCCCACTAAATCTGATCTAATTCCAACACGACTTTAGTCCAAACAGGGGAAGTTGTCTGCGCTCTGGAGAGTTAATGTCTGTGGTCGTAAGTCACTTAGTTTAGGTATATATTCTTTGACCCCTTTCAGAGCTTAAACGACACCCTTTTGCTATAGCGAAAAGTGGCTCAATATTCCTGATATTCCTGGAACATTGAGCACTGGCCAACCTAACCAAACTGGTTTCGGTCGCTTTTATACATATAATGCTTTAGAAAAAAATAGAAAAGGCTAATAATAGATCTGTTTTTTTTAAATTAAATTAAAATCGTGTGCATATGCCTGTGCCATATCTGTAAGCTAATAAATTCACGAACTTGTGATCTAGGGTACCGTGACATTTTGCCTGGTACATGCCCAATGTTCAGTTCAGCGCCGTGCGATCACATCGAAATTAAAATGCTTCAACACAAAAGTTTCGGTTTTATTTAACGGCAGTATGACAAGTTCGGCCAACTTGAAGGCTAGGTGCCGAGGCCTGTGCTTCGGGATGGTTGGCTTGCTTCTGCCCGTGGTGTTCCTGATCAACTTCCTGGCTAGCAGCGCCTCCAGAGAGGTCCTTCTCAACCTGCTGGGGAAAAATGGAACAGATACCCTTCATCTTTATTTGGTAAGTTTGGAAAAAAAAATAAACGACATAAAGGCATCGAATCTTGTACCTGTTGGTAACAAATGAACCGGCCGGGTGCACCAAATTTTTAAGTAAGAAAATATTTACTCAGAGTGCAGAATCTTACTGAAAATAGCCTTTCAGGGGATAAAATTTTTGGCTCAGGTTTTCGACGCTCGCATTTTCATACAAGAATCACTTTAAACTTACAATCCAGTAACTTATAAATTGATACTATAATTATGTTGTAAATGTTTTACAAAACTGTTACACTATATTTTACGTAAAACGGAACAGCCAATGCCGGGTGTACTTTTTTCAAGAAAACGTGATAAATGATCGCCGATCGGGCGAGTCAATCAAAGAAAGGACAAGAAACAAGACTTTTTCTTCCTGGTCTGAATATGCGTGGGAACGGAATGAGTCTTTGGCAGTGTAAATCCATTCTGTTCGGAGAGTACTGATTGCATGCGGCTTGCAGGCACCTCTGCGCGGAGTTTGGAGTGTCATCCCGCCGGACTACCACCTCTACGTTTGGGCAGCCTTGGCTTTCTTCACCCTCATTGTACTGCTGCTGGCAAAACTCTGCTCAAGGTAAATCGAGTTTTGGGTGTTAAGTCATTTTGGCCAATGCTTCCTTTTGCGTGACGTCATGTGACATCAACAAATGAAAACGGCTTATTCGCGATATCTCTTAAATGGTACGTCGAACCAATTGTTGTAGGATAATTCTTTAAGCAGCATTTTGGATGAATGTACCTATCAAGCAAATATCGAAACGTCTGACGTCATATGACGTCATCGCGAATTGTAGGTGTGTTTGCCCTTCATGCGATTGTGGACACTATATGCCGCTTAATTTTTTCAACTTTCACATTTGAGAAGATTACATATTGCACAGATATATTATTTCGATCCACGTTTTGGATTCGTGACGTCATCGCCAACGTCATGTAACGTTAAAACGTGAAAACTGTATATGCGAAATATCTCGTGAATGGTAAGTCGAACCAAATAGAAGTCTGTAGAATTACTCGTTTGGGGGGAGGGTGGGGGGGGGGGGAGCTTCTGTGTCAAAGCGTCTTCGCGTGTCAACAAAAGTGCGTCTGATGTTAATACGATTGTGTATGCTATTTAACTATTGAGCGGAAACCAAATTAATTTGAAATTTGGTAGGATGACATATTGGATGGATACGTCATTTTAACTGTTAAAATTCGTGACGTCATCCATAACATCATGTAACGTCAAAACCAGATATTCGCAATATCTCTTACCAGGTAGTCGGACCAACTCCACATTTTGTAGTATTACTGTTTGGAAAGGTTCTAGGATAATAATATACTTACTGATAGCCGATACCTATGACGTCATGTAACGACATCGCGTGTCGCATTTGTTTCCGGTGTAAATGCAACTGTGGCAATTGTGTCTTCTATTACTATTGAACAAAAAGCGGTTTTGTTGGGATTAATAGTTGGGCAGATACGCCCATGGGTCAACGTTTCGAATATCTTGCGACATTGCAAACGTCACCAGATGTCAAAAAGTGAAAACAGAACATTCTTTGATGGTGTTTCTTTGGAGCGAAAGACGACATTTCTGACGTCATAGGACGTCATTGCTATAGGAGGTTTGTGTGCTGTTGTTGCGAATTTGGACACCATGCAACTATTGAACGTAAAGGTGGATCAGTTTGAAATTTGGTAAGATTACGAAAGAAGTAGATGCTTCGGTTCTTTCGAGTTTTCAGTTGTGTGACCTCAGTGACGGTATTCCCATCGACTGCGGGCACCCCATCCCATTTCATCGACTGCGGGCACCCCATCTCAAGGCTCTTTCAGAATTTTTGACGATATAAGTTACGCTCTGAACGGAAATCGATTCGTCAGCTCGTATGCCGCGAAGACCTGAATTAAATGTTGTTTTAATTAAAAATGTATACACATACATCTGTATACACATACATTTGTATACACGGGCACCTGTATACACTGACATATGTATACATTGACATGTGTATATGTTACAGGCAATTTGTGTACTCAGGCAATTCGTGAATTGCCTGAAATTTTCAGGCAATTCGTGAGCTGCCTGTAGGGGTCAGGCAATTCGTGAATTGACTAAAATTTCAGGCAGTTCATGAATTGCCTGAAATTAGGGACCAGTCAGTTCACGAATTGCCTGAAACATGTTTTGTAAGAGATGTTGAACAAGTTTTGATGTTTCTTCTATTTATTGCTACATTTCATATGCAGTTATAAAGCAATAGTTGCATGTAAAGAATTAAACGTTCATATCTATATCAATCGTACATCAGAAACTCCGTTGATAATTATTTTTTATCATAAATTGCATTCATCTGCTGGTTTTTTTAACTAAAACATCTCACTTCGTTACCACTCAGTTTCGTGATCAAAGAGCACTCCGCTGCTTGTTAATTGCAATTGTAACAAGTAATTAGCGTTTATCTTTACATCAATAGTAAATCAAAGAATCAGTTTGCATGCATTTTACCACGCACTCAGTTGCATAATAGCACTGAACTCCGATGCCCGTTAATTGCAATTGTATCAATTAAAAGGCATAACACCATACTTAAATAGCGACGACATCAGTTTATAATTGCAATTCTAAACCGCAAATTCCCCACAACAGATTGGATTGTATTTAATTACAGCAGTTTATTAACACTTGACAAGCCTTTGGCTTGCAAGAGTTATATGAATTTGTGCGAGCAAAATTCGTCCTTTTTTTTTTTCTTCTTGACACTTTTTCCGATTTTTTGTGTCTTCTTCTCCTCTGACACTATGGGCCCTACGACCATGAAAATTGGGACTTATGAAGAGCTTGATCTGAACATGTGCATGTCACTTTTTATTTTCGTCTTTGATTTCTTTTTCTTTGTTAAAACGACATGAGAAAAAAGTGTATTTTTGGCAAGTAAATGCGTAGCATTTAACCCACATCACACACACTTGCACAGTGAGCTTTGTGCGAGCTCTCACTGCATAAATAGCTAACACGGCGTATGCTAGATCAGTCAGTAACACCTTAAGTCAACAGAAACCAAACACTACTCGGCTTATAAGACATATTCAAGCTGTGTTGTTTGCAATATATTATTCAAGAAATAACCCATTGAAGGAAGTATTTTTGCGTTTTAATTTTTGTCAAGTGTTTAACATTTCGCTAGCGAAGTGAGGTTCTAGTTTGGAATTAATTTCGTGCAATTCACCCGTTTGGAAATAACAGACCCCGTTAAAATCTTCAATTTCACAAAAAATTAAATTGCAATTTTAGACCTGCTTTCAAATAACGACGGTATTTACTTGTTGTTACTTTTATAATACAAGACCTAAACCTCGGAGTAACTTGGAAGGAAAGTGATAGGCCATTTAATTGATTCCCTACTCCGGTGAGAAACATTATTGGCAATTGACCTATTCCGGAAATTGGAGCACATAGGACAATGTTTTACTCTGGCCATAATTGCAATTATGAAAGATGGTCAGGTAAGACACGTATGCTAAACCCCCAATTATATTTTCCCAAGTACATGCCTTAATTGCAATTATTTCGATTATAAAGAAAGAAATTAACAAATTTGGCTCTGTTAAACAGTTAATATTTTGATACACAAATTGCCTGAAACGTTTTAGGCAATCTGTGAACATGAACCCTTAAATTTCAGGCAGTTCACGAACTGCCTGAAAATTTTAGTCAATTCACGAATTGCCTGACCCCTACAGGTAGTTCACGAATTGCCTGAAAATTTCAGGCAATTCACGAATTGCCTGAGTACACAAATTGCCTGTAACATATACACAGACATCTGTATACACTGACATGTGTATATATTGACATGTGCACCCGTATGCACTGACATGTATGCACTGACATTTGTATGCACAGGTATCTGTATACACTAACATCAGTATGCACAGACATCTGTATACATTGACATGTGTAAACACTGACATCTGTATGCACTGATGTTCGAGTACATTGACCGCTCTAGTTAATTTTATTTTAAAAGTTTTATTGAGATATTATTTAAATATTCAAATTTCATTTGACGAGTTGTGGTGGAAAATTTAATAAAAATGAGACAGATGACAGAGAGGGAAATATTGCCGTGTCCACCCTATAGCTTGAACAAAAAAATATCCACTTCTTTACATATCAGTGTACTGTATCTTCTTTACACATCACTGTACTGTATTTTCTTTTTCCAAGTCTCGAATATTTGTGCTTTGCAGTTTCGAATGCTTGCTGCATCTTTATATGTTGTTGTTGTTGTTGTTTTTTTCCTTAGACGTAAACCAACATTGTCACGCAGACAGAAGCGAGAGCTGCAGGAAAACAGAGAATACGTCAAGAACTTCGTCAAGGGTAAAAAGGTCGGTCTTCAGTTCACCACTTAAAAAGCTGCGATTCGTTTGATAGACTTAGCGTGTGCTTTCCTGGCCGATGTTTAGTGAGACGGGGCAATACAAAGATTCCTTGGTTTGTTTTGGGTGGCGGTTTAGGGTGTATTTATGACTTGGGGGGGTTTTGTTACTCCCGACAGCGTAGGTTGGGATGTTGAACTATACCTAAATTAGTCTGAAGAGTTGTAAAAATTCATGGCTTGATTCTATTCTTATTTTATGGGGTTAATGTGTGTGTTTCTCGTCCAGGAAATTATTTATGTGTTGAAAGGATGTAAAAACAACATCAAAGACAATGCATAACTAACATAAATGGATTTTCGAAGTTGATTAAATTTGCACTGATTAACATGATACTCTCTCAAAACAACGCATGTTTCGCAAAACAAGACGGTGATCCAGGTATGTAAAACAAGACGGTGATTCAGGTCCATGAAACAAAATTTGTTTAGTGCTATATTTATTTTTATTTATTTTATGACCGAACGCAGACAGACAAGGTTTGTCATGAACGATTTTTGTCAAAGCACTGTTTCACTGTGTTTGTTTCAGGAAAGTCTGTACTCGGATTATCTGAAGCAGAGCGTTGCAGAGCATGACCTTTGACCTTGTCCAAGGTTAAGGTGACGTCAGAAGATTTCACCAGCCAATGATTAGGAAGATATAGCAACAGGAATTTGTCAGGCAATTAACGAAAGAACAAGAACGTTATGTGACTTCTGACCTTGCTCAAGGTCAAGGTGACGTGAAAAGATTTCATGAACCAATAATTAGGAAGATAGAGCAACAAGAACTTTTCAGTAAGACGAACGTTTTTATAGCGCAAGCGTCGCTTATACTCCAGTCAGTATGCTACGATATTATGCCGTCAACACTGCAAAAAAAAATTAAAAAATAAATATACAAGTCAATAAATAAATAAAAGTTTCGCATGCAGTTGTGTAAAATATTAAAATGTGGTGCCATAGAATGTTATCAGAAGTATCGTTTTTGTTTCTCGTCGCATAAGAAGCGTGCAGTAAGTCAATAGCTGTTCAGGTTTTTAATAGCAAATGTATGCTGTGTTTTGCACTTACCAATTAGTCATACCTTACTGCGAATTATTCGACAACACGGCCGGGTTCTATTTGTTCCATGAATAGTAACAGTTCTGTTGTGTTGTTGAGATTCCGAGGTGGTTTTTTTTTTGTTCATTTGTCGAGGCTTAACAGGTAAAAATGTCGTCCTAGAATTAGCGAGAAGTAGTGCAAGCAATGATGATGTCATGTCCAATATTTACCAAGCTCCTTGTCTCTTCCTCTGGAGAGTAAACAAAACTAAATAAAAAAAATAATAACAATCGAAGCGTCGAAGTGAAAGGTTGAGTCAGTGGCATAGATACAATGTCTATACACATGTATATTTATGGGGGGAGGGCGGAGGGGGAAATGTAACAGTCGTAGGTAGGTGATGGTTTGTGATTTGTATTTCTGGTTTGGTGAGGAGGGAGGTAATAAGTCTCTAGTAGATGGTGGTTTGTGGCTTCAACCCCTACCCTCTCGCCCCCTGCCCCCCACCCCCACCCCTCGGCGCGTTCTCAAAGAGACCATGAAGTTTCCATGTTTTGCAGCGATGAAAGTGATCTCAAATGTAGCGAAAAGATAAAAAGTGACACGAATGAGGTGCGATTTATTTATTTTTTTTCACGCGTTATTGGAAGGCTTCATGGCACAACATGAGAGCCTTGTGTTAACACTAGAAACAGAATACGTGTTTGGCATGTTCATCTTATACATGTAGGCAATTCTATGTAGGAAATTTGCATGTGCATGACAAATATATACTCAGGATAAGGTCACCTGTGTGCTACTCCATAGTTACGTGATTCATATACATTTGCTTGTACAACGTTTGGTTCTTGTGTATACATCAGTGAGAATTGTGAGGGTGGAGCAGCGTCATCTTCCTGTCTGCCGTCCTTCGTGTGTGTAGTCAGAGTAATGTGATGTGGTGCTCCCCCCTCCCCCCTCCCCACCCCTTTCTAACCCAATAGGATTAACTAAAACATCTCAAATGTTTGGCGAAATTGCAATATACGGACATTGTGATCAACCAATACCTGGTTAATAAATATGTGACGTAAATATGTACATCGGAATGCATACCAGAAAGAGGCATTTATAGTGTACAGAATGTGGTTATGTATACAGAAATTCCATTCGTTAATTTGTATCGCTTCAAAATCTTGCTGTCAATCAATATAAAATGATGTTACCAAACAACAGCTAATGAGAAATTTTAACTCGTTTGTGAAAGTGCCTCCCTCTACCCCATCCCCCCCCCCCCGCCCTTCGCTATGAAATTTTTTTATGAATTTGTATTAAAAAAAAATTCGATTTAGAACGAATCGATAGAGAAACATGATATTCTATGATGATTCAAGAATAAGTAATTGTTCGTTTATTTGTTTCAGAAACGAAGAGAAAATAAAATTGATTTGGTGAAGTCTGTTTCCTTTTACTTTTGTGAACTCAATTTGGCCGTGAAAACAAATATGATTACCAATAAAAAATGGTAATAATATAAACTTTTTCGAAGCAAGGGGTCATAGCCAAGATATTTTTTTGGAGTGAAAAACTATTTTGTCGTAAATCTTGGGAATTAGTCCAGGGATTTTTTGGGGGTGAAAACTTTTTTGTCGTAAATCTAGGCAAGTAGTACGTCAATTTAAAGCTTACTGACTGTATACTACCGGAGCATGTCCTTTAGTTGGCAGTGAGCAATAATATGGGATTTATTCAATATAGTTTCACAAAGAACGCTATTACACCAAAAAGTGACCTATCTCCAGAAATAAAGGCGATATTAGTTGAGGCATTTCCGAAATCCTCTCAAAACCACGAAAAACATTTTGAAGAAATTTTTGAAATCCAAGATAAAAAATTTTTATCGATTTTTTTGAAGCAAGGGTTAGTCCAGTTGTTTTTGTTTTAAGTGAAAAATTTTTGTCGTAACCCTTGGCAAGTAGTACGTCATTTTAAAGCCTACTGGCTGTATACTACCGGAGCAGGTCGATTAGTGGGCAGTGAGCGATAATAAGGGATTTATTCCATCTAGTTTCATAAAGGACGCTATTACATCAAAAACGTGACCATGTCTCCAGAAATAAAGACGATATAGTTAAGTTGAGGCATTTCCGGAATCCTCTCACCACAACAAAAAATATTTTGAAGAAATTTTAGAAACCCAAGACAAAAAATTTTTATCGACTTTTTGGAAGCAAGGGGTTAGTCCAGGGAGTTTTTGGAGGTGAACAATGTTTTGTTGTAAATTTTGGCAAGAAATACATCATTTTGAAGCTCATTGACTGTATAGTACCAGCTCAGGGCGATTAGTGGGCAGTGATCGATAATAAAGGATTTATTCAATACAGTTTCAAAAAGGACAGCTATTACACCAGAAAGTAACCATATCTCCAAAAAATAAACGCGATATTAGTTAAGTTGAGGCATTTCCGGAATCCTCTCACCATCACGAAAAACAATTTTAAAAAAATTTTCGAGATCCAAGACAAAAATTTTTCATCAACTTTATGGAAGCAAGGGGGTTAGTCCAGGGATTTTTGACATTTTTGACATTTGATTTGATTTATTCATCTGAATACAGAGCTGAGCAAATATATATATACATATACATGAATCATAATATTACATAGAAATTTCTGAACAGAGGAAAAGGCGATTTCAGTAAGCAAATGCTTATAGAACGAAATCGCCATTAGACTGAACCCAAATTTACCTCATGATAGCATCGAAAAAACACTGGAACTACCACATTTAGAACAAACCTCACCCATTCTAGTTAAGCGTAAGCCGTCTTGGAACTAATACAGGTACCTTTACTAGTCGTTATTAAAGACTGTTTTCATACTGAAGAAAGACATTTTTCTTGTACAATTTTTTGAACATGCAGAAGTTTTTTGCACTTTTGACATCATCCGGTAAAGTATTAAAAAGAGCGATACCATAAATACATACACAACGACCTTTTAAGGACGTTCTTGCATACTTGGTCTTAAATTTCCCAATGCTTCTTAATGAGTATTTCGAGTTAGCGTCTCTAATAGCTACTTTGCATTGAATATTTTCGGGCAAGTCACCCAAATAAGCTTTATACATTACAGTAGACACTCTAAAATCAACTAAATCATAAAACTTTAATAACTTTAAATAAAGAAACAGAGAATTTGTGGGATCGTATTTGTTAACTTTGCAAATAATTCTAACTATTTTTTTCTGGAGTAAAGAGATGCATTTGGTTGCACATTTATAAGCAGTACCCCACACTTCAACACAGTAAGAGATATACGGTAGGAAGAGAGAACAGTATAATGTGCGTAGCGCACCAACATCTAAAATGTCTCTACATTTATATATAACACCAGTACATTTCGAGAGTTTTTGTTTGATATTCAAAATATGATTGGACCAAGTCAGCCTACTGTCAACCAGAACACCTAAGAACTTGGTTACATACACTCTGTCTATTTCATATTCATCAATTTTTAGGGTAAAATTTTCAAAAGAAGGCTTATTTGCAAAAACCATATAATTTGTCTTTAACACGTTGAGCGACAGTTTGTTGAGTTTAAACCACATATTTATATTCTCTAGTTCTACATTCATAGATTCACAGATTTCCACAATATTATTTTTTGGAGGTGAAAAATTTTTGTCGTAAATCTTGGCAAGTAGTACGTCATTTTAAAGGCTACTGACTGTATATTACCGGAGAAGGGCGATTAGTGGGCAGTGAGCGATAATAAGGGATTTATTCAATCTAGTTTCACAAAGGACGCTATTACACCAAAAAAGTGACCATATGTCCAAAAATAAAAGCGATATTAGTTAAGTTGAGGCATTTCCAGAATCCTCTCACTACCGCAAAACATATTTTGAAGAAATTTTTTAGATCCAAAATAAAACATTTTTATCGACTTTTTTGAAGGGATTAGTCCAGGGATTTTTTAGGGGTGAAAAATTTTTTGTCGTAAATCTTGGGAAATAGTACATAAATTTAAAGGTTATTGACTGCATACTACTTAAGCAAATCGATTAGTTGGCAGTGAGCGATAATAAGGGATTTATTCAACATAGACACGATTACACCAAAAAAGTGACCACGTCTCCAAAAATAAAGGCGATATTAGTTAAACTGAGGCATTTCCGGAATAATCACATCACCATGAAAAGTATGCTGAAGAAATTTTCCAGATCCAAAAAAAAAAATTATCCACCTTTTACTAGTGACTTTTATGGTCACTTCTTAGGGGGAATAGCGTCCTTTGGGAAGCTTCATTGACCATCCCTTATTATCGCTCACAGGTAACTAATCGACCTGTTCCGATTTACACCAAAAACAATTTTTTCCACCTTCAAAAAATGCCTCGTCTCTTTTTGTCCCTGTATCTATGTTCAAGTGTATTAGAATTCCTGTTTTTTTTTAATTCTGTCTGTCCACATTTTAGTGTCTGTCCAAAGTTCAACTTTCATGTCATTTCGGTTTCTCTCCCAAATATATCACCGTTGGCCGTGTCACTCCAAAACGTTGCATAACCTGTTACACATCGTGCATTTTGATCATACACATCCTTATATACATATCGGTGGCATTTCCTTCTCACTTTGCATACAAATATGCAATTCATTTTCCCACTGAAAATAATTCTTAAACATTACAAATTGCACTGAAACACCAACAGTATTCCCCAAGTTGTTTCGATCTATAATTAGTAAACATATCTTAAATAAATAATATTGTCATCACCCCCCCCCCCCTCCCCCAAGTCTGGGGTATATAGTGATATCAGGGTGTTGCATGTCCTGGTGAATCACATTGCAGCTGGCCCACTCACAATAGCTTATACCTTATACTGCTCTTCTTTCAGTATTCAGTATTTGTTTCTTTGTCCGAGGATAACATATTTATCTACTTCGGTACTTCATATTCTTAAGTAAGTGTCCGGTAAATGTCTGGGATATCACAACAGTTAATAAAACATTCTGGTTTCTTTTTAATACTTGATTTCTATTTATGTCAATTACTTAAGTGCTGGAAAAGTGGCGTGTTTTCTTTTCTTTCTTTCTTTTTTTTTTTTTTTTTTTTGAGAATTGGCTTACTACAAATTATAAGATTCCGTGGTTCAGCAGCATGAAACAGGTACCGGTAATAATTCATGAATCCGAGGCAATTTCCGAGTAACCGACTACCCGGTTTAGTCAACCCCAAAGCAAGTAACTGACTACCCGAGATAGTCAACTCCATATCAAGTAACTGACTACCCAAGATAGTCAACCCCACATCAAGTAACTCACTATCCGAGATAGTCAACTCCACATCAAGTACCTGACTACTCGAGATAGTCAACTCCACATCAAGTAACTGACTACCCGAGATAGAAACCCACACCAAGTAACTGACTACCCGAGATAGTCAACTCCACATCAAGTAACTGACTACCTGAGATAGTCAACTCCACATCAAGTAACTGACTACCTGAGATAGTCAACTCCACATCAAGTAACTGACTACCCGAGATAGTCAACCCACACCAAGTAACTCACTACTCGACTTTTTTTTTTTGTTATTTTTTTCCTTCAAAATTACCGCCATTTTTGACCTAGCACTAAAAACTAGTATCAGC
Source organism: Protula sp. h YS-2021 (assembly GCA_949752745.1). NCBI lineage: Eukaryota > Metazoa > Annelida > Polychaeta > Sabellida > Serpulidae > Protula > Protula sp. h YS-2021. Next base: position 13,501,885 of record OX457030.1, on the reverse strand, counting down.
CAGAGAAGGTTCATCAAAATCTCGAGACATTACATCAACAGTTCTAGCATAAAATGCATCATGTTTTTTTTTAAGTTAACAAACGTACAAAGGTACACATAACTTGCAATTGCTCACGACCTATCATCGAATTAGTCTCAAGACAAGTTATCCACAAAACTAATCTTTGGCAACCGCCGCTTGGATTTGCTGTTTCCGCATTAAGTACCGTAAGCGGGCATCGTCCAGTTTTTCACCCGTTGTTCTTTTAGCATACTTAGAAGCAACAGAGTCTTCCTTAGACGCGTTTGGCTTTCCCTCATTCGCCACTTCAGGCTGATTGGATTTCTCAACAGAGTTCCTGTTTCTCGTCTGCGGCGTGGGACTACGAGAACTGGCGCGCGACGAGCGTCTCTCTTTCCTCTCAGCTGATCGCTTTCTCCCCTGATTGGCTTTTCTGCTACTGTCACGTGATAGAGCTTGCGAGTCACGTGATCTGTCACGTGATCGCTTTCGCCGTCTTTTGTCAGCGTCACGTCCATTACGTTCTTGAGACCTGTCACGCGACATATTTCTTCTCCGTTCCTTAGAACGACTCCGTGACTTGTCACGTGACCTGTTTCTTCTCCGTTCCCTTGACTGACTTCGTGACTTGTCACGTGACCTATTTCTTCTGCGTTCTTTAGAACGACTGCGTGACTTGTCACGTGACCTGTTTCTCCGTTCGTCTTTTGAGCGGCTTCTCTTGTCCCGCTCTCCCGATATTTGTCTAGTCCGGTCACGTGACACTGATCTGGATCTCTTTGCCGCCCTTTGCCGATCTCGAACTTGATTGGCCGAACCTCTGGACTTTCCCGACTGATGGTTGTGGTCACTACAACACAAAACAGACAACCATTCGACACGACGCGTCTTCACTAGCTTTGGGTTCAAGGAATGACAAATGTTCAGCAGTGACACATCAACTTCCCAAATCATTACCGCACCAAGCAGACCCCACCCCCCCCCCCTCCGCCCACCCCCCCCCCCCCTACTACAGCAGTGTTGTAGCCCAATAGCCACTTTAGTTATCTTTTCAACTACTTGCAATATATTGGTCTCTATAATAACCAGCTCATTACCACAATGTTCCACTTGTATAAAGACAACTCGTGTTGCACTGTAGCAACTGCACGGATGGCTAGCCAACTGGTGTAGCGTCGCCTAAACCACAGACCCTTACAGTGAGTGTCAGCTGGGACATCAGACACATTACCTGTCATCCTGGCTAGAGCTTGAGCTGCTGTCGGATAAATCCGTGTCTCTGTCTTCTGGGTACTCGGTTTTGGCTTGCCTGTAAAAAAAATTCAGAATCTACAGTCAATGTTTATACATCGTGTCAATGGCATCCTGCGGGGCGTCTGGAGTGGAGGGATTAAAACTTCCTGATCTATATTAAAATGTGGCGTCTTTGAATTGTTGAACTGAGGTAGTACGCGCTTATATACGACAGTCACAACATACGCGGGCATGCAATGCGCGCATAAAAACCCTACCCCAACCCATCCACAGCACTGAGGCAGAACGTGCTTATAAACGACAGTCACAGCGTACGCAGGCATGCAGTGCGCGCACAAAATTGAAAATCAAGCCAAAGACACTAACGTTTTCGTGGACTCATTCTCCGGCTCTTGTTTGACCTTGACCTCTGACGTGGCTTCGTCCTCGCCCATTTTCTGGCGGTAGAGATGTCTGTAGAAACCGCTCATGTCTTTCTGTTTGGTCACGTCTAACTTTTCTGTGTGGGGGAAAATACACGCTGATTAATATTCAATGCCACCGTAATCTCGGGTGTTTTCCTACTGAAGTGACGTGTAGGGGTGGGGAGGGGGTGGAGGGGGAGGAGGGGTAAAAGGTTCCGGTATGGTGACAATTTGTGGGGCTAATTCTGACTTACGTGCAATTTCCCAGGGATAATACACTGTTTATATTCTATACTTTAGTATAACAAATCACCGGATGAGGAGACAAACAGAAGACAGAAGGTTACATACTGTACATCAGTCAACTGACACGCTCAGTGTTAGTGTACACAAAACTACCTCAGAAATGGTCGAGATCTTCAAAAACAAATAAATAAATAAAAGCAATTCCGAACAGAACGGAAAGCAGTACACAGACTGCGGATACCTTCGAGGGCGTCCCTCAGGCGCTCCTTCTCCTCCTCCTCCTGCATGGCCTTCATCTTTTGCAGGTAGGCTGACGTCACAAACGACTCGCTGTCGTCATACAGTCCCTTCTCCTGCTCGCGTTCCTTCTGCACTTTCTTCTCCAGCTTGCGCTCGTAATCCCTTTTTCTTTGTTCAGCAGCTTTCAATAACTGAACCATATATTTCGGCTAAAAACCGGAAAAAAAGAAAAAGAAAGTAACATGTGGTTTGTATATCAAATGTATTCAATAAACTTTAACTGCAATGAATTTTATTTGCTTCTTTATTTTTATTCCAGATATAAGGTCGAATAAAGCAACAACAAGTGTTTATTTTATTTACTTATTATTTTTTAACCTCTACTTTTTTGAGCATGCGCAAAACACAAGCTTGTTATGACAAGGCACCTTCTTGTCTTCTTTCTTGTTGCCACTGTCCTTGACCTTCTTCTCGGCCTTGTGACGTGCCATGTCGTCATAGACGGCGTCATAGTCGAACACTGTAGGGTCCTCAGACAACGCTTTCTCTATCTCCAGCTGTGTCTGCGCGTTCACCCACACATTGTTTACAGTTATACGTTAAAATGTATATAAGACGCTGGTAAAAACTTGCCAAATTATTTGTGTTAGAAAGTGCTGAAATTTTACATTTTCAAAAGATTATTTATGAAACAAATAAAAAGTTTGAAAGAAACATTGTTAGTTTACACTGTAGAATGAATTCGTACAGGTTATTCATATCTTCTATCCTTTTCGATTTTTGGGTGAAAGACCGACATTTTATTAATTTGGAATTGAATGCCCTTCCTAAGGTAAATAACTACTACGCAGCAGCATACAAAGAAAACAACTCACGGATTTTTTCATAACGGAACGCTTCGACTCCTGTACTATGGCCTTGTTGACTGTCGTCTGTCAATCAATTATAAATAAACTCCTACCATATTGTTTTTATCTCAAAAACTGATTTAAAAAAAAAATTAAAGAAAACACTAAACTGTGCAAATCAAGAAATCTCAGTCACTTACACTATAATGTTAGTTCAGTAATGTACTTATATTCGCATTACATCCACCAATTCCTATTACATTTTAACACTTCATACTTGTATTATATATGTTACAGGGAATCTGTGTAATTAGGGATTTCATGAAATCCCTAGGGAATTCGTGTAATGAATAAGCTCAGATTGATTATAAAACTATTTTAAAAAATTAACGATTCAGGAAGGCTGTTTAGTGGTTCCTCAAAACTGTGTATCCCTTTTCACATCGAAAGGAATTGGAATTATAACATTACCATCCAAAATTACAGAATTTGGCGTGAAATGTGACATAAGTTACGTAGGATAAAAAATATCGCTAAATTCAGGTACTGAAGTATCTCATGAATGATAGTTTGGCAATCGAGGGCTATGAGAATATTAATTCAAAATCTGATATCAATTACGGTAAAATACTACATTGCAAACATGAAAATTCTCAACAAAAACATCGAAATTGATTGAGAAAGTTATTACACGAATCCACTAGGGATTTCATGAAATCCCTAATTACACAGATTCCCTGTAACATATATAAACTATATTACCGCGGATTCCTCTTCTTCTGAAGATTCTTCTCCAAAGACGGAAGCCTTCTTGACAACGTGTGCATTTTTAGTCGTTTTCTTTGTCAAAATAAGCCCATATCTTCCAAAAAAAAAAATCAAAACATTTAACAGACATTGACTCATTTTCAGTCACTATCTAGTATTATCGACCGTAAAGAAATGCTGATCTTTAACTGGAAAAAAGGTGGCAGAAATGGAAAAAAAACTCAAAATACTAAAATTAACCCGTGGTATCAATGGTTAAATTTTGTATATTTTTTTTTAGTAAATACTAGAGTCTCAGTGAGACAGGATCCTCGTGTGAGGTAAATTATACACAGTAAAACCTCCGTTACTAAACACCTCCCAAAAATGAACACCTTCTATAATGGACGAGTTGTCTCGGTCCCAAACTGCCCCGTTCGCTTTAGCCTGGATATTCTAATTGAAACTGTAGTTAGCTAATACCTTT